>JAULBX010017303.1:0-89310 GCA_032358255.1 Heterotrichella gracilis | reverse complement strand
CCGGGGCCGGGGGGGGGGGGGTCGTGCTGGTGGTGGCGCCAGTTGGCGCTTCAGCAGTGAGCTTTGCGGCGGGTGGGGGGGTCTTGCTGGTGGTGGCGCCAGCTGGCGCTTCAGCATTGGGCTTTGCGGGGGGTGGGGGAGTTTTGCTGGTGGTGGCGCCAGCTGGCGCCTCAGCATTGACCTTTGCGGGTGGCGGTGGGGTCTTGTTGGCGGCAGCGGGTGGCGGTGGGGTCTTGGTGTCGTTGGATGCGGGGGCGGGGGCGGGGGATGTGGACTCCACCAGCAGCCGCGCTGACCTGGCAGCCATTTCAGACTCAACCTGCTCAGGGAGGAGGCCGAGGAGCCACTCAGGGCTCTCGGTCCACTTGTCGCCATCGCGCCGGTTGACCACCTGCGGGACACATCCGGGTGTGAGCCGAGGACGGTATCTGGGGAGGCGAGGGCAGGGAGGAGGGGAGCTGTACATGCGCATGCAGCTCGGTGGCACAGCGTGTGGCCAAGGGTGTTAGGCACATGTCATGCGGTCATTGGGGTGCGTGCGCGCATTGTCATGAGTGAATAATTCATTCAAAAATTTCATTTCTTAGGAAATTTACTGTAAATTAAAAAATCAGCCGCCCGCCACAACAGCCACTGTAGGTCAGAATTGTCAAAAATCACGCATCACTACCGTTCAAGGTGTTCAGCAGACATACCACAACCCTACATTAGGATTTCACCACTGCATAGTATGGGTTGGTTGTACTACAAACCCTACCTGCAGCAGCGCACGGCGGCGCGTCTCATCGGCAGTCAAATCCTGCAGGTCCCTTGCGTCCTCCTCTACAACCTCCTCATCCAATTCCTCCCCTGGCACAACAACCGAACCCTCGCTGGCTGCTTTCACCATTGCCAGATTGGCATCCACAAACTCGGATACCTCCCCTTCGTTCAGCCCGAATTCCTCCAGATCCTGTTTTACCCCTTCCAGGTAGAAGGGAAGCTGATGCAAGCCCTGGGTGTGCGATGGCTCGGGGGAAGGGGGGGCGGTGGTGGAGAGTGGGGGGTACAGGTTGATCCAGGTTTGGATGATGGGGCCCACAGCGGAGAGGGTGCGCTCAAGCCACTGCATGAGGGGAGGGAACAGGTCGGGAATGGCGGTAGGTATCGTAATCAGCCAGAAGGGGTTAGATTTGATGTTTAGGGTTGGAGGTAACGTAATCAACCAGAAGGTGTGTGCAGCAAGCCGCAATGTTAAACAGTCACTCTGCAATCTTAGACATCAGCCAATTTGCCATTGCTGAAACATTTACCAAGTCTTAGACGTTTGCTGCTGATGTGATGCCAATTGGTTAGGGCCTAAACCCTAAACCCTAGCCCTGGCAGTCATCACGCAGTGCACGCTCAGTCACCTGCATTTTCTCATTGACATAGACCATCCAGCATTACCCACAAACCCTGCAAACCCTACACATACACCAGCAACCCTGGCCCAAACCCTGCAGACCCTCCACGCACCTCTGGAATGGACGCCACTGTGTCGCTGTTGTTGTCAGACCCAACTGGCGTGACATCAGGCGCAGAATCCATCCCGCTGGGGCTGGCAAAGGGGTTGGGGATGAACGCTGCCGCCACGCCACCTGGCGGGCGCCCATGTGGGTGCTGCGTGTGCCAATGGGTGTGCTGCAGCAGGAGCAGGGCGGCCAATAGCATGCGGGACGCTCTTGCGGCCTGCAGGGGAGGGGGGAGGGGGTTCAGGGTTTATAATTCAGGGTTTGGGGGTGTTGGCCCAGGTGTCAATGAAGCAGCCTCGTGCGGATATCATATCCGCATGGTTGGTTGAACCAATGGATTGCCCATGGCGCATGGTTGGTTGAACCATAATGGTTGAACCAATGGATTGCCCATGGCGCATGGCACAGGTGGGTATTATTTCAAAGACCCAGTGTGTCATACTGCATGGCATTTGCACAGGCTGCAATGGGCCTGGAAACATGATCCACGTGCGCCACTTGTAACTGGAACCTGTGGGCTGCCAGGTGTAAGCTCTGAGCTTCAAGACTGCAGTGGGGCCCCTCGAAGACCTCAGAATTGAGCTACACTATCTGATTCATCCTGTAAAAGGTCAAAATGGCTACTGGTTGAGTTGCCTCACTTGTATCGCTGAAACCAGCCGTGCATGGCTGTGCTGCCCCAACCGGTATGCCCGGTGAGAGCACTGGTCACTCATGGCGCCACAGGGGCGCGCGCGGAGGGTGCCGGGCCGGGTCAGGGGGTGCGCAGTGCTGGTCTGTGGCGCCAACAACCTGCAAGCATGGGGGTTCTCGTCGGGCTGTGCTCTTCGGCAAAAAACATCTGGGTCGGCATGGGGTGAAGGGTACCCGGTGCGGGTGAAAAGGGTTCCAGTGTGCAAACCACCCAGGCGCATATATGTGTGCAGAGTGGGGCGTCGTGGTGCCGCTCGGACATGAACCCGGCGCTGCAAGCTGCTACACACGCCGCGGCAGGCATGTTTGGATTCGAGACCCACAGATGCACGCTAACATATAACGTCTTGGCATCGGCAGTTTCTGGCGCGCTGACGGCATGAACAAATGCTGGAGCGCTGAGCATGATGGGCTAGCCATGGGCCGACAGCGTGGTGCATTGTGTGCATGGGTAGCAACCTCTCAACACCGTGTGACACAGTTTTGCATGCTTGAGCACACCCATTCGCAACTACTCGATGCATTCGAACAATGGCCAAGCTATAGACAATGCTGGACGTTGTGCTGCGTGTTCAAGGCGTTGTGTTGGTGGCTGTGTGTGCCGTCTATATTAGTAATATATGCCCAGCTGTGCCGTTGACGGGGGAGGTGTGCAGACGTACAAGATCGGAACAAACGCAATGCAACAGCCCCAAAACGCTCCCAAGCCCTGGCATGGACCCATGAGGACATAATGTGCCGGGAAAGCAACGTTCTTTCAACCTTGTCGGGCTTGTTCACCCCATCGCCCCCTCGACCGTGTGCCGCCCGTTGACTAACTTAGTCTGTGACAGTGCACTCCATGTCGCCCACTACACAGGCTACCAACGCACCAATTGCTACCGTTACATCCCATGGCTTTACAACTGCAAAGACAGAGTCCTTACTCCATGGATTGTGCGTTGGCTTGAAGTTCTGCGTGTCTCACTGTGCATGCAGGTCGGCCACGACGCGCCGGGCTGGGGCTTACCTGTCCTGGTTGTTCAACAGGTTGCTTGGGCAACCAAAACCTCAGTCCTTATAATGCAAGTCCAAGCCGGCTGTTGGGCAACCTTCTGCTCTTGGCGATGTGAAGCAACGCCTTCCACAGTCCCTGTGTGTGCATGCAGTCGACCCGGCAAAACGGGGGCAGGAGCAGTGACGCGCGAGGGTCATGTGCCGCACTGCGACGTGCTGGGTGCGGCAAGGCTAGCCAGAAAAGGTATGTGCGGCAAGGCTGCGCATGTGTGCAATAGAGACAAGCGCAGCGAATTGCATGCACTTGAGCTGCTGAACTGCGTTTGCAAGCGGGCACAACCAGCTCTTGCAAGCGCCCCTGCTGCGGGAGCCCGGACCGGCAGGCTCACATGTTGATTACAATTGCTGTCCGCCAACGGCAGCGAAGTCCCTGTGTGGCGGGTCTAAATTCACGGCATGAAAAACGCCCACATGCCATGTGGCAGTGCACGTGGTCTTATGTGGCGGTCATGTGGGCAATGGGACGTTGTAGCTGGGCACGCCATGTGGCGCAAACACGTCATGTCACAGGGGCTGCTGACGCCACCGCCGCCAGTGGTGGGCGCTCAGGAGGACGTGGTGACGTAATTCCCATGCGTCACCTTGTACAGCCGGGTACTTCTGGCGCGCGGCGCGGGTGGCGCGCAAGCTGCAATGTTGGCCAGGACCCCTGGGCCGTCAACCCCTGGGCCTTTCAGAGGCCTGCCAAACTGACCCAGCAATTCTGGACGTTACGTTACACTACCGTAGGCTAAGAGCAATCGGCAACTCGACGACCTTGTCCGGTACCCCCTGGTACGGTGTTGCCGCATCTGTGGGCCACAACTGCGCGCAAGCCCCCACTTGACTTCCGCGAGTTTGAGAAGCGACACGGTAATATGGACGCCAACAGATCGTCACAGGTTGTGCTCAGCAATATGGACAGGGGGGTCGCCACAGTGTGTCAGGCAGGAGAGATGCTGGCACTGACACTGGACGGTCCAAAAGCTGCCCTTCAGCAACTATTTGGCTATCACTGATGGGTTATTGACAAGTTGACTGGCAGCCACTAATAGCCGCAGCTAATGGCATTCCATTTCAAAGAGTCTTTACTCCACACTCGACGCGCCAATCAATTGCAGCCGCTGCGACGCCGCACTCATGTAATGCATGCTCATGCCATGGGTGATGGCTCACGGAAGGGTCCAATTATGCGCTAGGAGAAGAGAGCAAGAAAGAAAGGGGACGCACAAAGGTGTAGTTATGGAGCCACTGGTGCATACTAGTAGCTACCGTTATAACATGCTTGCATACTGCTGTTAAGGGCCACTCAGTGCAGCATGAGTCTGAGGCTGCCAAGCATGTGCATCATGATGGGCATTCCCATTCCCTAATTACTGATTGAACGAACTGCAGTGACCCACTGATACAGGGCAGGCAATACCATACTATGCATACCATATACCGTCCGGACATCCCACCATACTATTGTCAGATTGATCTGATGTTGGACAGTTGCATGGTCAACATGGAAGGCCCGTATGCAGGGAATGGCAAAGAGATACTTCTCGTAAATTTCAAGACCCTACCCTACTCTTGCTGAACTCGTTGTCTCTCTCATGGGCAGCAAAGAAAGCCTTGCAGTGGACATGCCTGGCTCCATAATGCATATGTGCATTCCAAGGGATCGCATGCATGCCCGCATAATCGCACATGCATTTCCCCCCTTCGGCGTCCCCCCCTCCCCACTTTTCTGCTTGTAGCTCCCCGGCACGATGAGCGAGGGCGTGATTGCCGCCAGCCGCCACTGCAACTCGGGAACTCCAGCTCCCGCAGCATTTGCAAATCCCCAGTGACCGCAGGCGCAAGCCCCATACCAGCACATGCACAGCCCAGTGATCGCATGACAGCCCCGCACGCCCCCCTCCCCGGTGCCGTCCCCTCCCTCCCTCATTGCTTGTAGCTACCCGGCACAATGAGCGAGGGTGTGATGACCGCCAGGCGCCGCTGCAGCTCGGGAACCAGCTCCCCCACAGGCACGCTCGCCTCGGTTTCCTCCCTCAGGTTTTTAATCTTGACCTCCCCCTTGGTCAGCTCGTCCTCCCCAAACAGCACCATGAGTGGTATGCCCCCCTTAAGGGCGGCGCCCAGCTGGTCGCCCATCTTGGGGTTGGGCTTGAAGCCAAACTCGGCCTGCAAGGTCAGGGTTTAAGGTTTAGAGTTAAGGGTTTCAGGGTTCGGGTTGTTCAAATTTAGGGTTTGGCCTGAACCTAAACTAAGCCCTGCATGCGCACCCACACCATCCCCCACCTTTATTCCCGCCTGCCATAGCTCCACCACCAGTGACGCGAGGGTTACGATTTAGGGTTTACACTTAATTAAAAAAGTTGACCCCACCTTCATCCCCGCCCTCCACAGCAGCGCCGCCAGTAAGTCAACGGTTTAGGTTTAGGGTTTAGGTTCAGGGTGTAAGCCTAGGCTTTAGGTTTAGGGTTTTTGACCCCACCTTTATCCCCGCCCGCCACAGCTGCGCCGCCAGCTCCATCCTCCTGCCCTGCAGCCCAGACCCGATGCTGGCCACCAGCACCTGAGTGTGGGCATCACGCACACTGCCACCCGCAGCAGCAGCCTGGGCCCGCACCTGCGGGGTGGGGTGGGGTGTGGGGTGGCGGTTGTAGGGAACAATGCGTGCGGATCATGCAGCGGGAGTCACATGCGTGGTTCACGCCCTGCGGCCTTCATTCCAGGTGCACGCGCCATGTGGCAGGCTGTACTACTGCAATGCATGCAATCTACCAAACTGCTCTGGGCTCCAAGGTCGCGCCTGCACCCCCTCCCCACACAGCCACTTGTCCTTTCTTCCCGGCATGCCATGCTGGCAAACACCCGTATATTACAATCGAAGCAGGGCATGCAAAGTGCAGGGTGTGCAAATGTGCCTCGATTCCCCTTTCCTTACCTGCGCCTCCATGATTGCAAACACGCGCTCAATCCCCACGCTGACCCCCACCGCAGGCACATCCTTGCCGCTGAACATGCCAACAAGCTTGTCGTACCTGCGTGGGATAAAACTCAGTGAAAAATATAGACAATGTCATAAATATGATATCATGAAATAAGAGCCTAATAGATCCTTGCCGCTGAGCATGCCCACAAGCTTGTCGTACCTGCGGGGGGGGGAAGGGGTGTGAATGGGGGTGGAGGATGAGCACAAAATGAGGGGCATATGATGGGCCCCCATGAAAGTAACTCTGGAGTGAATACACATACATTGGATGAGGGTATCACTGCGGCTACATGGATGCATGCGGTTGGTGCATGCAAGGGATATGGGGCTCAAATGTACACTGATGCAAGCACATTTGTTGCCTCTGAGGAAAGTGCAGATGGGTACATCGGGGTAGGAACTGAGAGGAGGAGGGGTAGAAACAAGCAGCAACACAGCAAAGCACAGGTAGGGCCAAACGGTGCAGGGGCAGGCTGACAGCCAACGGGGTGCACAGCAAGCTCAAAGCAACCACATGTGTTGCCTGTAAGGGCCCGCAGAAGGGTGAAGGGTTTCTGGCAGGCAATGCCCTGCGCACGCACCTCCCGCCCCCTGCAATTGACCCCACATTCGCCCCCTTGAGCACCGCCTCGTATATCACCCCTGTGTAGTAGTCCAGCCCCCGGGCCAGGCTGAGATCAAATGACAGGGGCCCCAATGCGTCCATGGAGCCCAAGAAGTCAAACAGTAGCCGCATGTCCTCAAGAGCAGCCTGCAGGTGGGGTATATGTGATTAAATGCGATCAAATGCAGTTGAATGACAGGGGTCCTAATGCGTCCATGGAGCCCAGGAAGTCAACCGACAGCCGCATGTCCTCAAGAGCAACCTGCAGGGGGGGATGTATGTGATTAAATGCGATCAAATGCAATAAAATGACAGAGGTCTAATGTGCCCATTGAGCCTAGCAAGTCAATCAGCAGCCGCATCTCCTCAAGGGGGTTGCCCCCTCAACCAAATGTCGTTAAGAGAACACCATCTAAGGCTGTCTAAGGAGTAAAATTTTCCACCATCTTGTTCCTTCTTGCAGTTTTAATATTTATCCATCTCTATTCGATACCCCCACCACCACCACCACCACCACCACCAAGCCCACCTTTGCTTCCTGGTCCCCCATCAGTTTACTGCACTCTGCCGCGCCAGCAGTGCCACCCGTTGTACATCCATCTCGATAACTAAGTATTGGTGTCGTATTTATGCATAACTCCAACTAATACCCCAAATTCCACCCAGGACAACAAATCTTGCGGCCGCTTTGTGCACGGCTGGCAAACTCTGGGATGCATCTAGTACTGGGCTACCTAGTACCAGAACCCACCTTTGCCCCCTGGTGCCCCGCCAGCTTGCTCCCCTCAGCAGTCAGCCTGGACAGAAGCTCAAGAGGCGCCCCCCGCAGCACCACCATCTCGCCAATCGCATCCGCCACCTCCGGCTCCAGCCCCTTGTCCCCCACCATCTCAGCCCGCACCACCTCCCAGGGCTCCTTGTCTAGCTTGTCGATGGAGGAGCAGATTGCCCTGCAAGACGGGACGTTTTTTGGGTTTTGTAATGAGGTTTAGGGTTAATTTTGTCCGCGTTGCCCTGCGGGAGCGAAGGGTTTTAGGTTCTTGTGATGGGGTTTTCGGGTTACTTCTGTGCGCATGGCCCTGCGGCAGGGAATGGTTTTACGGTTTTGTAATGGGCTCTTAGGGTTGTTTCTGAGCGCGCCACCTCCCATGGCTCCTTGTCTAGCTTGTCAATGGAGGAGCAGATGGCCCTGCAGCATAGGAAGGGTTTTAGGGTTTTGTAATGGGGTTTCAGGGTTATTCCTGTGGCGTGACTGGCATGGCCCTGCCGGGTGCGAAGGGTTTCGGGTTTGTAATGGGGTTTTAAGATTACTTCCGCGCGCACATTATCCCATGGCTCTTTGTCTAGCTTGTCGATGGAGGAGCAGATGGCCCTGCATGACGGTTTCAGGGTTTCAGGGTAATGCGTCTAGCGCCCTGAGTCCTATCAGCTTTCTTGTAGTTGTAATTGCCAATGGGACAATATGCTTGTAACATACGACGATCACCATCACGCTACAGTAGCGCACGACCTCCACTACATTCAATACATTTTAGAAAAAACAGAAAATGCTTGAAAGCCAAGCATTTGTGCCCCACCTGAATTTCTGTGGCGGCACCCCCGCAATGTCCAGTATTGCGTCCAGCAGCCCCCTGTGGTTCAGCTTGATCTCAAACTCACCCAGCTCAAGGTCGGTCAGGATCTCAACAACAACCTGCGGGAAATCATGGCACACAGTGATATAGCGATAGAGGACACAGGTGGCACACAGCGTTAGGGTGACAGAAAAAATCACACTTTTCAATTCATCCTTTGGCACGTTGCAGGAGGGAGAACCATACTACCATCACGATCAACACCCTACCGCCTGATGATTATGTGATCGATTGAAAAGTAGTCTTGCTCCTTATCTCTAAAGTGCATCCTATGCATGGCATGCATAAACATCAAGTGCTCCACTATGGTGAAAGGCCGTGAAAGGCATGCATATTTCTAAACCCCAGTCTTCCACCCCCCTTACACACCTTGATGGCCTCCACATCGGGTACCATGGGCGAGTAGGCCCCCGCGATGTCAAAATCGCACTTTGTTGGGTGTAATGAATGGCACCAAAAAGAAAGATGAGCTATTGTAATGAAAATCAGAGTCCTCTTATGCCCCTCCTGATGTCTCAAATTTGCACGTGAGCCCCTCATCACGAGGGCCTCATAACACATGCATATGTGCCAGATTTCCCCTCCACACACCTTGATGACCTCCGCGTCGGGCACCATGGGCGAGTAGGTCCCCATCAATGCTTCACAATTTGCTTAGTACATAAATCCTCACATATTGCTTAGTGCGAATTCCCCAGGGTCATGCAAATGTCTCACCTTGATGACCTCCGCGTCGGGCACCATGGGCGAGTAGGTCCCCGCGATGTCGAAGTCGCACTGGAAGAACTCCCGGAACCTCCCCCGGTTCATCTGCGGCTGGTCGCGCCGGTACACGCGCGCCACGTGGTAGCGCTTGATGTTGCCCAGGCCGTGGATGGCCACGTAGCGGGCAAAGGGGACCGTCAGGTCGTACCTGGGGAGCGTGGCGGGTGGGGTGAGGGGGTTGTGAGGTTGGGTGGTGGTGGTGTAATTGTGTGGTGGTGTAAGAAGAGGGGTACAGGCGTAATATAGTAGGGTTTGGGGTTTAGGGTTTTAGGATGGCACGTTTGGAGTTGCTCAGGCCAGGCATGACCACGTGGCGCACACCATGAGGTCATACCTGGGGAGTGTGGGGTTGGGGTGAGGGATTGCGGGGGGCAGTGTGTGTGCTGTGGTGGTGGGATAGTACCCCTGGCAGAGATAGAACAAGTCGTGCAGATTTTGGGCGGCAGTGTGTGTGCTGTGGTGATGGGTGGTGCACAGAGAGGTGAGGGGGTTCCTCTATCGGGGATAGAAAATAGTCATGGAGTAGGTGGTACGAGAACATGGGTGGCATGATGGAGGACGCAAGGCCCATGCAGCAATGCATACAATTCATTGTGGGGTGTGTTTCCCCACCTGAGCGACAGTATCTCCCCCCCCTGGTCCGCCAGGTCATAGATCAGCTTGCTGTCCTCCCCGTATTTCCCCATCAGCGTCTCCCTCAGCTCAAACACGGGGGTGTCAATGGCCACCGCCCCGTGGCGCTCAAATACAGCGGTGATGCGGTTGAACGCCACCTGGCGGATGGCCATCTGGTCGGGCAAATAGTCGCGGGTGCCCTTGGGGAGTTTGGGCTTGCGACGCGTCTGAGGGGTGGGGGGTGGGATTTTGGGGGGGGTATTTGTATTAGATCAGACTTTTATTTGTTTTTGGGGAGCTTGGGCTTGCGACGCGTCTGAGGGGTGGGGAGGGGGGTGGGTTTACTGGGAATACATTCACAGTAGGGAGATGTGCATGGTGGTCGTATACACATGCAATTGAATTTGAGTGTCAAATGAAAGTTCCGTTGGGTTGCTTGGGGCTTAAGCGCGCCTGGGGGAGGCAATTTACGCGAAATGTTTTACAAATAATTACTGCCCCTTTGGGCTTGCGCGTGTGTGCGCTTTCTTCAGCAACTGGCCACAACCTTCTGCACAACCCATTGTGCAGGATTTCAACCATCATTGCACTCCACCATAACATCCCACTTCAAAGCACAAGCATACACAATGGTAACTCCTCACCCTCGCCATGCCCTGCAGGGTTTACCTGGTTGGCCTCAATGACCGCCTGCAGCCCTGTTAGCTGTGCCTTGAGGGGCGCACCCATGGGGTCGAGTGCCGCGCCCACACCCGCCAGGCTGGATGCCACCGCGCTGCCTGCTGCTGAGCTGGCATCCAGGGACAGGCTCAGGAACCTGCGGGATGGGGCAAATTAATGTTGGAATAAAAGATATTATAATTTAGAACATACATTTCTTTTAATTAAGGAGAGCGAGAAAAGCGCGGGCCACCATGGCAAAGCAAGCATTAAAGCACGCATGCGCTGCCTGCTGCTGCGCTGGCACCCGTATATGGGAGGGGGGGAGGGTGTGGTACCACAACGTTGCAAGCAATGAGATAAGTGATCCAGCTGTTTTGAATGTGAGTGGCATTTATCGGTGGGTCAAAATGTTGATGCCACTGGTGGGGTGGCCCGCTGGCATCCTTGTCACACACAACCCCACAACTACCACATGCAACTGCCATATGCATCATGGAATACCCCACCCCATGTGCAAGACTGACTGCAATCTGGCTGTATTGCTGGAATGCATGTAACTAACTAACTAATACCCCACCCCACCCCACCGACTCTCCCACTCCCCCACCTACCTGGCCGCCACATCCTCCACCCCACCCCCCACCGCCGCCCCCTCCAGGTACCCCCTCAGTAGCGCGCTCCCCCTGCCCAGGGCCACACCTGCCGACTTCCCCTTCTTCTTATCCTTTTTCTTCCCTTGCTCCTCCTCAGCAGGGGGGGCGTCGGATGCAGCCTGTGCGGGACCCTGTGGGGCAAGCACAACACCCTAAAAAAACTTTTCATGGAATATAAAATGAGACTCTGAAAGGCCTTACACCAAGGGCCTGACCTATGGGCACACCGAGAACCTAGGTGCCGTGAAATGCATCACATACTGTATTGTGCAAAAAGAATGTAGTCAGTGCCAGCATGGAACAGCTTGTTGCCCCAGTATATCTGCAAATGTGTGCCCTTCAGGGGCAATAAGCCGATGACGGCTGGGAATGCCTTTTGTTTGTTTGTTTGTTTGTATCTGCATTCCTGAAATGCATCTTACAAAGCACGAAACAGCAAGCGCCCCAGAAGGCGTAGTTGTAACGTCCACTTTATTGGGTACAAGCACCATCCCCACCACCGCCACCACCACCGCCACCACCACCACCACCACACCCACCTCCTGCTGCCTGAGTGCCACCAGCGCCGCCACCCCCTCCAGCGCCAGCACCCCCCGCACCCCCGCCACACACTCCTCCACCACCGCGCAGCACCGCAGGCAGGGGTACCCCTCGTCGCTGAGCGCCACCTGGCCAGCGGCCTGCGCACCCGCCACGCGCAACACGCCCAATGCAGCGGTGGCGCTGGTGATCTGGGCCTGCAAGTTATGTGTGTGTGGGTGGGTGGAGGTGGGTGGAGAGGGGTGTGTGTGTTCGTGTGTGGGGGGGTGGATTGATGCACGGGTGTGGATGGACATGGTGGGTCATGCGGGATGAATCATCTGAGTTGCCCGCGCTTCACCGTGCACCATGCACAATGCGCCATGTGGCAGGCACCACATGCCATGCCTATACCTCCATGCATTGTGTGGTATTGTATTACAGGTATGCACCCATGATAATACCTCCCACCAGCCTGCCCCCACTCCATGCTCATCTATAAGCATCCCCACCCGCCCACTCCACCCGCCCACCACCCACCTGCAGCGCCGCACACCACGCCGCCACCTCCCCACCCTCCGGGCCCCCCGCCACCTCACTCGTAGCCGCCACCACCGCCTGCGCGCGCCTCAAGCTGGCACCCCCCACCGCCACAAGGCATTGGCCCAGGGCGAGAAGCGCATTGGGGAACACTGGGGAGGGCGCCAGGGGGTTAACAGCGGGGTTGAGTAGGAGGGTGCGGGCGCAGGTGCGCACCGCTGCAAGCGCATCCAGCACCTGCCCGTGAACCTGCACGGGTGGGGGGTGGGGGGGTGAGGTGGTGTGACCACAGGTCAACCTGGCTGCCACATGCTTGTTTTGCTGGAATGCCCAGTTTAGGGTTTAGGGTTTAGGGTCTACCCAAACCCAGGAGCACTGGTTGCAGTTTAGGCAGCGCATGCATAATTGAAAACCCTACACCCTATAGCTCAATCTTCCCCTGCCGCAGCGCCTGCGCCAGCGGAACCCTAATCCCTAGGCGTTTCTTACCACCTGCGCCAGTGGAACCCTAGACCCTAGAGCCCCATCCCCACCTGCGGCAGCGCCTGCACCAGCGGCACTGTCGCTTTTGCCTTGCGCCCGTTGACCTGCTTGGACCCATCAACCAGGCCCTGCAGGGCAGCCACAACCTCCCCGCTGCTCTTTGACTGTTGCTCACCCCCTTCCTCGTCAAGCACCTTGACCTGGGGTGGTAAGGGTTTAGGGTTTTTGTTAGGGTTTTCTGGAGGGCAGCCGCAAGAACCTTGCGGAAAGTGGGCATGAGTGCCCTGAAGGGTGCGGGGCCTACAGCAATACCCTTAGTCAGGGTTGTGGGTGGTTGCAAGGGTGGATGCACAGCGGCGGTGGGAATTGTAAATATCACGATGAGTTGCTTTCACAGGGAGCCCCTACCTGTGCCTGCGTCGCCTCAAAGGACAGGGCTGCAACCCCCGTGGCAGCTGCGATTAATTGCCTGGCTGCCTCCATCGCCAGCGCTGCACACCCCACAGACACACTCAGCCCAGTGTGGGCAGGCGCCATCTCATCCCCCCTCAGCCCCGGGACCTCAACCCCCTTGTCCAGGAACCCGTCAGAGGAGGGCGGCCCCGCCACGATCGCCGCCGCTATGGCGTTCATCGCCGGCCCGTCTGACTGCGCGTTAGGTAGCTGCAGGGGGATGTCGTGGTTGAGCATCTGGGCCAAATAGTGTACCAGTGAGCCCCTGACTTTGCCCTTGCAGGCTGCTAGGGCGACCGCTTTGGAGAAGACGGCGGCCCGCGTCTGGGGCTTCGTGAGGGGGAGGGGGGGATTGTCTCGGTCCACGGGGCACACCAGTGCAACCTGGTCAGCGCTGGCATCTGGCTTGGTGGCGGGGATGATGGCGTCCACAGCCACCTGCGCGCCCAGCGCCACCTTCACCACATCCTCGAGGGTGGTGGCGGCGCCCACACCACCCAAGTGGACTGCCCGGGACATGGTGCAGCAGAGGGGGGCGCTGGTGGTGTGTCAAGGCGTGGGGAACCGGCACTGTGGAGAAAGTGATTGGTCAGTGGATATGCATGCAGGGTGCCAGGGCCCCTGATTTCAAGTGGGTGTTCTAAAAATGTATTTTTGGGTCCTTTCTGCTCGTCCGTTTGGAAAGAAAGCGTGTCTGCCACTTGGGTTTGTTCACACATCGCAATGTCATGGCGGCATAAGCAACCACTCGGCTGCCTGAGAGTTTGCAATGTTCAGCATTGAAGGGTCCCAATGGGGAAATTGACCTGCGGTGCATTTTAGCCCTATCCTCAAATGAGAGTGCAATGTCCACCTCGGAATATCTCCACTTCCCCCAGGAGTGGGAATGCTACTTGCACTTGCTGATGCCCCACCAAGAATAGGCCACCGCTGCTGAAGAAGGGAACGGTGAATCTTTACGCCGAGGGAATCCAGGTATTGCGCCCTGCAGGCCAGTGCCGTTCTGCGCCCTAGATCATCAATTATTTGCATGCTGATAAGACACTGGGGGTATCACTACTATTGCATAGTACCATGGCGTCCTTGACCAACAGTACCACGTTGGGCTCCGTCAAAAGCCTGCACGCGCTGTTGGACCCAGCGGATGCGCACTCCGTGCTGCATATCACGCTGGGTGCAGCTGTGGCTGTGCTGGTGCTATTCCTCTCGACTAGCTGGATGGCAAGGCAAGGCGAACAGGTGGATAAAGATGTGAGGTGGGTTCATATAAAAACAGTGTATGGAAGGCGAGCTATGTCGGAAGCCGTTGCACGGTCGATTTGCGGAAAGAAGGCCACCATCGCATTCCCACGGCATGTCCCTTTGCAATGTGTGGCTGTGGCTGTGGCAGTGGCTGTGGCTGTGGCAGTGGCTGTGGCTTGCAACTGCCTTATCAAAAACAACATTGAATCCTGCAAAACCTTCTTATTGAAGCTGTATACTTTTTACCCCAACAGTGGAGTTGGGCTGGGTGTCAGCGGTCTCTTTTCCTGCGTCCCAACCCCTGCACTTCCATGCCTCATCCCTTGCTTGACCAAGAATCAAGCCATGCACCTGTGAAGGTCCTCATACTCTGTCTGCACGAAACACAGAATCCTCCAGGAATTTCAAACTGTCCAACCCAAATCAAAGAACAAAAGTTGAGATACTTTTGCAGCAGCAAAGCATCAGTGTGCCCTTACAAACCCCAGCCAATCATTGCTCCATGGGGTTCAATCATTCTCAGTACCTTGTCCTCTGTGTGCAGGAGACTCAGGCCTCCCCCAGGGCCTTCACTGCAGGTACCCATAGTGGGGGACGACACCATCGCCTTTTTGACAGCAGACCTGGGGTTGGCCTACAAGCGCCATGAGCAGTTTGGGGACGTGTACAGCACGAGGCTGCTGGGCAGGAGGACTGTGTGCGTGGGTGGCTTTGAAAACGTGAGGAAGCTGCTCATGGCAGAGCACGACCTGGTGGAAGGTATGTGTTGACATCACCAAGTGGCCTCTTGTCCCATGTGTGTGTCGGCGTTTTTTGGCTTCATTATCCCCAGGGTACTGGCACTCATAATATCTTGCCAGTGGTGCACTACAGCAATTATACCAGCGTAAGCTATTGGCATATGTGGGAGGCTCTTTGCAAACTGCAAGAGCCACACCCGTTGTCCCCACCTTTCCTGTGCAGCCCGGTTGGCCATCAACCAACTATGGTAGGGGATGTAGTGGACAGGAGGGTTCCGCCTCCCCTCGCCAGCTCCAGTGCCAAAAACAGGCTGCATGATAACTATACATTTCTTATCTTTATCTGCTTGTTTCCGAAGGACTTCCATGTGATTTATTCAGCTCCTCCTGCTTGGTCCATAATCAAGTAATATGTATTCCATATTTTTGCAGCCGCCTGGCCCCCTTCCGTGCGCGCCCTGCTGGGCCCCAACGCCATGGTTAACCTGGAGTTTGGACCCCATGACAAGCTCAAGAAAGTGAGCTCCGCAGCCTACAGCCCTCGCGCGCTGCAGTCCTACCTGCCCGCCCTGCAGGCCCTCACACGCAAGTACTGCACCAGCTGGGCAAGCACTGGCAGCCTGCAGCTGCAGCCACAGGTGGGGGCACAGCGAGCCTAGGGTTTTCTGTTTAGAATTTGGGTTTAGGGTTGGCAGCCATGATGCTGAGCTGCCGAATTTCCTAAAAGTGAGCTAATGAAGAACTATGTATCGAACGTGTGCAAACTGACAATAGCTAGCAAGGCCACCCTCTATCACAGGGTGAATCGGTGCATTCCTATTGATTCTACACAGCATAGATGCACCAGCACGGCGGCAACTTGTTGGATGCTCACTGGGCCAGAAGTAGTGGCAAATCCCAACTACTCTCAAATTCTTTGTGCCTTCCTTGAGCAAAATCCTTCGCTTAGCCATAGCAAGGCACCTTCCAATACAGGTTGATGCGGTGCATTCCTAGTAGAGTTGACACAGCGCAGCGGGATCTTGTTGGATGCTCAATAGGCCAAAGGTAGTGGCAAATCCCAACTACTCTCAAATTCTCTGACGCCTATCACCCTGTCATGCGACACAAGTTCTCTGCTGGCCCACCCACCCCTCCCCTCCCCTCCTCACCCTCGTATTCCCTCCCCCTCCCCAGATCAAGCGCCTGACCTTTGAGATTGCCCTTGAGGTGATCATCGGATTCCGCAAGCCCTGGCTCAGCGAGGAGCGCGTGGTGGCCCTGCAGGACCTGTTCACTACCTGGCTGGAGGGGCTGTTCAGCCTGCCAATAAACCTGCCGGGATGCGGTGAGTGGGGTGGGTGGAGAAGAATCGGCGCAAGGGGGTATGGGGCCAGTCTGCATTGCAGTGTCTGACATGGCCCTACGCCTATTTTCATCAGGAAAATAGGTGTAGAGCCATGTCAGACACTGCAAATGTGTGGTTGTTTTGGGATAGGGAACGGTTGACGCTGGGCTGCACAGGCTGCCTGATGTTTACCATGCCTGATGTTTGCAATTTTTAATGCTTCCCTGCATGCTACATTAGCTTCGCGTGGACAGATTTGATTTTGGGGCCAGTGTGCGCACGTATGCACCCCAACGAGCTGTTGAGGCAGTCTTTCATCCCTTGGCAATCCTACACCCTTGCTGCCCTGCAGGCTTCCGCCGTGCCCTCCAAGCCCGCGAGGAGATCCTGGTCCAGCTGGAGGAGGGAATCAAGATGCTGCAGGAGGGGATGCGGTGAGCCAACCGGCCTGTGGCCATGCGCCGCTGCCCATGCATTACTAGGGATGTCCTGTAGGGATACATGAGTTCCAAACAGGAATAAGTAGTGTATTTTCCAGTATATAAAGCCTCAAATTGAATGGAGTGTTTCCACTCTCCATACCGCATGCATTCTAGTGAATGTGGCTGCCATACACCTTTGACAATATTACAATGTAGAAAACTGCGGCCTGTTGTCCGATTGCACTCCTGCATACCACCCGCATACAACCTCGTGCTCATCATGCCATGTGCACCCCCTCCTTCCCAGTACCGCCGACCCTTCCCGCACCAAGACCGCCATGGAGATCACGATGGAGCAACGGGACGATGATGGCAACCTGCCATCCATGGATGTGCTCAAGGTGGGTTGAGGGGTTTTGTGTATGGGTGTGGGGGGAAGGGGGGGCCGGGGCGTATGTGTTTGTGGAGGGTGCTTTGCATTGTGGCTGAAATGCGGGGAGCTTGGCGGGTGGGATGTGCAGGCGGGTGGGGGCCTGTGCTTGCCTGCAGAACTGCGGTTTAATTCTTGGTGTTTGGTGGCAGTGTGGGTGTGTTGCTTGCTCTGCATGGCGTCCACATGGGTGTGTGCAGGCATTCTACTATGTTTCACATTTCACATGTTCACAATGGGGCGTGCTCTTGGACCTCACTGCATGCTCATTCCTTGGTTGCACGCAACCAAGTACTCATTCCCCACCCACCCACCCTCCCACCTGAACACCCTTCCTCCTCCGCCCCAGGACATGTGCCTTGGCCTTGCCTTTGCGGGCCACGACACCACCTCCTCCACCCTCACCTGCCTGGCGCACACCCTGGCCGCACAACCGCACCTCATGGACAGGCTCAGGGAGGAGCAGCAGGTGAGACGATGGGGTGCATGGCTAATGTAGACGGCAGGATGCATCAGTAGGAAAGCAGCGGGCAGCTTTGTTCGGCACCCCATAGCATGCCGGAATGTGAACAAACATTTCCGCGCCATATATATACAATAATGGCAGTATTGTCATGTACACATAAAGCGACTTTCCATTCTGACCATTGCCTTCACAGCGCCTTCTTGCACTAAACAGGTGCCAAAAAAACGCTGGAAGCTGTTGACGCCCACTCCCGCATGTGGTTGCAGTCCATGGCCCTAATCTGAACATGTCACCTCTCCCACCCCCTCCCTTTCCCCCCGCAGGCTGTGGTTGCCGCCCATGGCGCAGAGATCACCGATGCTGCACTGCGCGCCATGCCCTTCACCGATGCCCTTGTGCGTGAGATGCTCCGCCACCGCACCATTGTGAGGGAGATCAGCAGGAGGGCGCTCAAGACGTTCAGCCTGGGGGGATACAGGGTTGACAAGGTGGGTAGCCGGCTGTGATGCATGGGAATGCATGGTGTCACGGGTAATGAGATAACAAATCATTTATTTATGATTTAATATGATTTAATTGCTGGGATAACTATGTCTCATTTCCTGTACCCTTCATGGCGTGTGGCCTCTGTTGGTGGAGGCACCCTTCAGGGGGCACGCATGTTGTTGTAAGGGCACTAGCGGGTGGGCAAGAGACGTTGAGGATTGGTGGCTGAGGACTGACCACTCGGGCATGGATGTGGTCCAACTATACCTGTTATATGTTGAGATTAGCTGCTTGCACATGTGAATATAGCCGTTCTACCCGCCCAACCACAAACCCCACTTTGACATCACACGCACACCCCTCTCGTTGCACAGGGCACCCCCATCCAGGTGCAGCTGTGGCACGTGCACGAAAACGACCCGCGCTGGGTGGGCGAGGCAGGCGCCCTGTCCCCCGCAAACTTCAACCCAGACCGCTGGCTGACCCCTGAGGGTGCCAAGGCGGGCGGATGGCTGCCCTTTGGGGGTGGGCTGCGCATGTGCCTGGGCTACCAGTTTGCAATGATGGAGGTCAAGGTGGGGAGCCAGGCACTGCCCTTCCCTTTGCTCCTGATAATGAGCGAGCTTGTGCAAGGACAAACCGCGTTGATGTACTTATCGCTTCCCGCCCCGTTTTTTCAGCAAAACAAGCAGTGTCAGACCGGCCCCACATGTGTAGGGGTTGACTGCTAATCTTGCATTATTTGTGGGGATTTATGTAAGGATGTTATTATATTCCAGCAAAATTGCAGGTCAGCAGTCAGCCTTTCATGCTATACTCCAATGTATGTATCTAATTATTTGGGATGGCGTGTGCAGATTGTGCTGGCCGAGCTGGGCCGGGGCTACAGCTGGACCCTGGACAACCCTGACGAGGCCTTCAACTACTTCCCCATGCCCAGCCTGGTGGAGGGCCTGCCGGTGCACTTCAAGGCGCTGTGAGGGGGGGCGCAAGGGGGTGCGGGGGCGCAGGGGAGGGAATGACTCCATCACAGGGGTCTACGTGGTGTGCTATGCGAAATTTGGATGGTTGCATGATAGGATTCCTTAGTTGAAACCGGCAGTAGGCGATCAAGGGGAGGCGCCTGCGCTGGGGAGGGAAATGGCTATGCGCCTTGTATGGGGGGGATCGTGTGGCCTGGGGAGGAACATGACTCAGCATGACTTAACTCCAGGCAGGGGGACTGTGATGCACAATTGCTTTTTGGTCCTCTGGTTGGAGGTGCTGTACGCAGAGCACGCATGGGGACGTGTGAGAGGGTAGGCCTATTGAATTTTGAGTTTCAATGGCAGCCTGCTAGAGCCAGATTGGTGCCCCTTGGCACCTGCTGTCTATAAAGATTACTACTACCAAGCACCTAGTTTACCGCTGTGACAGTACTTTTGCGCAAGGGTTCAGTCTGCTAGTATTTATGCTGCTGAACTACATCTATACCTGCCTTGTCAAGACCCAGGTGCACCCTGGAACATTGTTTTCACCGCTGCTATGCAAGACGGTGCAGTTGACTGGTTCTGCAGCCAGATTCTTTGTTTCAATGCGTACTGCTTCTAGCTTTGTCTGGCGCTCATGTCCTCATATTTTGGGGCATTGGCAAGCTGGTAGCACCTGCATGTCGTTTCGAGTAGTACGCTGAGCAGCTGAATATTGCGACTGTGTCAGCATAGTTGTCCCCACCTTATGTGGTTTACTGCAGGACGGATGCAATTAGTTGTTGCCTGCAGGCAATGTCATTTATCATCTTCAAATCCACGTGCGCTGGTTGCCAAGCAATTCTTGGTTCATGCAACTGAGAGGCCGTGCAAGGTCCCGCAGCCGTGGATAGTAAACGGCAAGTTGGCGGGATCCAATCCGATAATGTTGAGACTTATTCTGAGTTACAAAGAGTTTGTGACAGCAGGCATGTTCAGTAATCATATTCAGTACCCGGATACTGTTTTGCATCTGTCTGACCCGAGGGCACCTCTCGCAGTAACACAACCAGGTCTGAGTGCCCTTCACACAGTTCACGAAGACCCATTCAGGTTGCACAACTCGCCTCTACACTATCATACACTGCCACAGGTTGCACAGCGACTACCTGCTGCAAGCGTTGCACACCTGCAACGACTAGCCCTTGGTGTGCAGGTGCCTATCAATACACGTCTGTTAGTCCCAACACCCCACAAAAACCCTGCTATATCCCCGCACTGCTCTACAAGTGACAACTCTCAAATGCTGCGACAACACGCGTCCTGGCCAAGCTGCAGTTCCAGCAAACCACTGCCCTAGTGTCAATTCAAGTGCGCCATAATTGCTGCTAGTGCCCAAACTGCTGCAAGTGTCCAAGCTGCTCTAAAAGTGTCAGTTCCAAGTGCACAAAAGCTGCTGTCACTGCTTGACCTGGCTCCTGGGGTAGGCCTTGGAGTTCTGCCACTGCTCGGGCTTGAGCTCTGTTGCTGCCGCTGCATCCAGCAGCCACGTCAGCTTGCCATTGGTGGGGCGAACCAGCTGTGCGGGGAGGGCACCGGGAAGCGCCTGCACCTCCAACACCCTGTGGACGATCTCCGCCTTGCCCGCCCCGATGGCCACCACGATCACGTCCTTGGCAGCGTTGATGAGGGGCAAGGTGAAGGTGATGCGCTGCGCTGGGGGCTTGGGGGAGTTCTCCACTGGCAAGACCAGGTTGGTCTTGTCTGCTGTTTGCTTGCGGTTGGGGAAGAGGGACGCCACGTGGCCATCGGGCCCCACACCAAGGAGGATGGTGTCAAACACTGGGATGCCATTCTCGGTGGGCATCACCTTGCTGTCTAGTCCAATCAGCCTCCCAGCGTAGTTGATGGCTGCGTCCTTGGGGCTGAGGCCCTCGTGGATGGCAAACACCTGGTCTGATGGGATGCCTGCCTTGCCCAGCAGGGCCTCGTTGGCTGCCTTGAAGTTGCTGTCATCCGAGGTGTGAGCCACGTTCCTCTCGTCCACAAAGAAGACATACCACTTGGAGAAGTCAATGTCCTTCTTGTCCAGCAGGGCTGTGAGTGTGTTCACCAGAGAGCCTCCTGACAGCGCAACTGTGAAGGCCCCCTTAGTGGCAATCGCCTTGGCGGAAGCAGCGGCTACCACCTCGGCCAACCCAGCAGCTGCTGATGATGGGGTCCCATATTGCGCAATGGTGATGTCCACGTCGCCTTCTGGGTAGTAGAACAAGAAGGGAGTGCGCTCCACGCCCTTGGAGGTAGAGATAGGAGCCACGACACCAGACGCCATGAGGTGGGCTCCCATAACCGGGGGGATGCCCTTGTTCCACCTGACGGCGAGAGATGCAAGTTGAAGGAAAAGGGTCTACGCAACCACTCACGGCAGAGGATGGGTGGTGCGACAAGAACCAGCTGCCTAGCGAACCAAACATCCAGAACAGATAGGTAGTAGTGCAGGTTGGAGGAAACGGGGCCTTACCTGCTCTTGGGGATGAGGTTGATCCGAGAGCTTGGGCCTGCCTCCTCAACCACCTCCACCTTGGCAGGGGCTGTCTGCTGTGCGCTGTTTGCCACTGTCAAGCTGCGGCGGGAGGAGCGGGGGGCAACTGGCGAGGCAGAGCTTCCAACTTTGGGGGCAAGTCTCTGAGGGCTGCCCAGGCCAGAGGCGAGTTGGGATTGCATGGTGCGGCCGAGAGGGTGTCCAACGGAATGGAATCCTGTTCCTGCAGCTCAGAAGGAGCGATTAATTGGGTGTCGAGCTTGCTTTGTAGAGCTTTATAAACCCCTCCGTTTTGGCCAGGGGGGCAAATTCATGTACATGAATCGAGAGCGACGACTTTCCTTCCCGCCTTATTAACCTGCGTTCCTCCCCTAAAAGCATGCCATGACTTGATAAGGCACAACCGCCCACAACAACAACCCCCTTTTGCAAAAACACCTGCTGTTTACTCGAGCACAGCTGCACAAGGGAGCCCCACCGAATCGTTGGGGTGAACAGAAGCTTTCGGCTGTACATTGAACTACCCTCGCCCACCTCGCGGCTAAGGTACGGGCCTGCTTGAAACCTGACACGAAAGCACTAGCGCACGCCACGCATTAAACTTATTGAGTCTAAGGTTGCACAACGTGGTTGCTTTTGCCCAGTATCTGCGTGCTTCGTGGAGTTTTCTGGAGGGTAGCAGGGCATGCCCTCAGCTGCGCAACTGGCTTCCGACACCCACCTCGACTGCAAAACTATTCCCTTTTGGATCCCTGAAGCAAGCTGCATCTCTGGCTGTTGTTTTGTCCACTGTAACCTATCAGCTGGAGGTTGCATACGCGAACTAACACAAACTCAACGTTCTGCAGGACCCTTCAGCAATGGCGGACCACGTCTCACCCAGGCCAAGCCAAGGCGACCCGGCGCAGGTTTTCGATTCGCACAGCGATGAGGAAGGGAGCTATCGCTCCGGAAGTCCTCTGCCAGGGGACCAGTCCGAATTCCATCCCTTCCACCCACACCCAGCCTGGGCCATGCCGGGTGCTGGGGAGGTGCTGCCACCCCCCACCGGGCTCCCCCCAACCGGCTTCCGCTCCCCCCCACCTTTCGACCAGCCGCCGCCATTCCACCTCCACCATCATGGCCCTCCTCTCCACCACCACCGCCATGGCCCTCCTCACCACCACCATGGTCCTCACCCCCACCATGGCCCACCTCACCACCATGGGGGCCCCCACCCCCACCATGGCCCACCCCACCACCATGGGCCACCCCACCACCCACCACCACCTCCCGGTGGACACCTGCACCACCACCCCTCCCACCCGGCGCCACATCACTCCCCCTCCACACCCACCGCCAGCGCCCCCCAACCCCCCGCCAGCCCGGTCCACGAGGCAGCAGCAGCACTGGCAGGGCTCACCCTAAACCCTAACCAGGAGCCTCAGCCAAACCCCCTGCCAGCAGTCAGGGTCACCTTCACAGTGACTGAGGGTGGCCAGGTGGGTGTCGCGGGTGGCGCAGCAGGGGAGGAAGGGGTGGTGGAGAGGGGTGGGTGTGGGGGGGAACGTGGCACCCATGAGCACCACCATCACGGCCACCGCCACCACCACTGCCATAGGCACAGCAGTGGCAGCAGGAGCCCCCACAGGCATGGTAGCCCGGGCAAGCACCGTCACCACCACCACCACCGCCGCAGCGGCAGCAGCAGCAGCAGCAGTGGTAGCAGCAGCCCCCGTGCGCATGGCGGCGCTGACAAGCACAGGCGCCACCACCACCACCACCGCCGCCACCACAGGGGCCACCACCACCACCACCCACCACCACCGTTTGGGCCGCCTTTCTCACACCCACACGGGGCATACCCACACCACCCACCGCCGCCGCCGCCGGGCCACCACCACCACCATTACCCACCACCACCAGGGGCAGTGTACCATCACCCACCTCCGCCCCCACCCGGCGCGCACCATCACCACTCACCCCCTCCACCTCCGCCCCCACACCACCACCATCGCCACCCATCCCCACCCCATTCGCCCCGCCGCCACCACCATCGCGACCACCGCCGCCACCCATCTCCCCACCACCACTACCCCGGCCACCACCACCACCACATGGCGCACTTCCCACCACCACCGCCATGGGCCTTCCCCCCACACTCCTGCCACCCACTGCGGCATGAACACCCTCTGCAACACCTCACATGCCATTGAGCCAGCGATGGACCAATGCGGCATCCATTGCAGCATGGCAATGGTACCAATGGACGATCCGCGCGGCATTGGTAGGGGGCACATGACAGGGGGCCAGCAGTACAAAGCATGTGGGAGGGGGGCAGCAGTGGGGGATAGCAGGCAGGGGGGCAAGCAGGGCGGGGTATGTGAGGGGGAGCCAGCACACCAGGCATATGCAGCTGCGCATGGGTGGATGCACTGGCATGCGCTGGGTGCAAATGGGCTGCCGCAAGGCTGGAGCGCCAGAAATGGGGATGAGGATCAAGTGTTAAGGGGAGTGGACGCATGAAGACAGGGAAGGGATGGGAGGGGCATGTGCATAGATGGCAGTTGCAGCGGCTGGGGGCGCGTGTTGAAGGGTCTGGTCAAGGGGTATTTGGAGCAAAAATCAGTGGGATTGTGGCGGAGGAGGAAGGAAGAGGGGAGGCGTGTGGCACCCGCAGGGGCCATGCGATGATGCGGCAGGGCATGGAGTAGGGTTCAAGGTGCAGGGCATGGGTGTCAGGAAAGGGAGGTGGGAGGAATGGGGAGGCGTATCGCCAGGCGGGGCCACGTGCAGGGCCAGGCAGTGTGTGTACAGTAATGGCTAAGGCCCTTAGTAAGGGCAGCTTTGCCAAAAAAAGCTCCACAATGGTTTGGAGGGAGCGGGCGATTGCGCCACCTTGGACAGATTTGAATTGCAGTTCAGCAATGACATGTCTGATAACTGTGTATATGCTGATTTAGCTTTCTGCTATGTGCGCCCTAAGGGTTAGTCTAAGACCTGAAAAGTGTGGATGTTAGTCTGACTTGAGGCGCTTGTGTATTATTAGAGCTTGCGTTTTATTGGCTGTGCTGCAAAATTATGGATTGCTTGAACAACATTGCTGTCACACCAGGCTTTTATTAGTGGCATTTGGTTGATCGTTCAACGGTGGTTGCGTTGGTACAAGAATTGGTCGTAGTCTGCCTGGGACACTACGTCCAGGACCTTGAAATATAGTGTTTATTTTTCATTCCAGTGCAAACGCGTTGACAATGTTGGAACGCAGCCTGCAGGTGCTTTGAAAGCAATTGATTGGAGTAGAACAGTTTCTTATAAGCAGTGCGCACCGCACGTTGAACCTGGGCTCCACACAGGCCAGTCACTGTCACAGTGGCCGGGCCAAATGTACAATAGAAAGAAAGAGAATGTAAGCAACATCGTTCAAATTCCCTGGCAATACAATGTCGTTGGACACAATACCGGGTATTACATGTGGCAGCATTGTGCAAGTGACAGTCAGCCATGGACCATTGGTGCACTGAGCCCAAATTTGCACTCAAAGCAGTCTGCAGCTACAGCTGAGCTGTAAATTGATCCATCAAGTTGAACAAAATGTAGTGACCCAACGACAAACATTGAAAGAACATCTAGGGTCTCGCATTGTTGTCAACTGCCGCAGCAGTGCGTCAACGATAATCATTCTCGGACACCACATGATTGTGAATGATTGCCAACACGTTATTAACGTAAATCCCGTACCATACCGTGATGGTCACACCTCAAGGCACCACCGTGGCTCAGGCTGAAACCTGCCATGCAAACCCCATACCAGTGAGGCTGCAGCAATGAAAAACTGTGCGGCAGCCTGGTAGCCGCTACCACCTGTGCGGCACTCTTGCCATATACGCCATGTACGTACAAATCTTCCCTGCTACTGTGCTCCAGCGCCATGGTCCATGCAACAATGAACCGCAATGCCATGCAACCCTACTAGTACGTGACTCCGCCGTGGCCCGAATTGCAGTGAATGCAATCATGGTAAATGCACTGGTGACCATACATGATGTCGCAGCACTGCATGTGGTCCAATTCGTCCACCCTACCTACTATGGCCTCGGCGCACCCTAAGGTAGCCCTGCCACCCAGCCTTCAGAAAAAGGCGCATCCTGGCGAACACAATTAACCCCTCTAGGGTGCCGAGCCTCTGTAGACCACACATGCCTGCCCTGCCACGACCCTACTGGCGGACCCCGCGCAACCCCCCACGTCCCACCTCTTCTGGCCTGCCATTCACCCCAAAGCCCCCTCACATGTCCCCTCACACCCACACTCCCCATCCCCTCCACCTCTCCCCCCTTGGGTTTGGTGCCAGGGCAGGCAACCCCTTGCACGCACCAGCCACAGCCACAGCCACAGCCACAACCACCTCTGCCATCGGCCCCAACACCAGGAGGATTAGAATTGAACCGATTCAGGAAGACGCTCCCCGGTCAAGCCTCCGCCTTCTTCCCCTTGGGCTTCCCCAGGGCAGGCAACCCCTTGGGCGCCTCCGCTGCCGGCTGAGCCTCAGCCGCTGGTGCTGGCGCTGCCTCTGGCTCCGGCACTGGCTCGGGTGCAGGGGGGATGACGTCATCCAGCTGGTCCTTCAGGGTGTGGGTCAGCAGCGCGTTGCGGATGTCCACCTGGGGCAGGGCGATTGGTTATTACGGTAGTTTAGGTGCATTCCAGGTCATACACCAAGGGCATGAGCCAGCCTGACATACAATCGCTGGGCAGACGTGTTAATAATGATGTGCAATCTGAGGGTCCCCAGCCTAATGTGGCCCTACGCCATCTAGGTCGTCCTGCAGTGCTGCATCTGACCCTTGTATAAGTGACCCAGCCAGATACGCCTTCCCTCTGCGCAATTAGCAATATTCAGAATGTCCAAGCAAACCCCTATCCTGAGCCGAAACCCTCATCCCCAAACCCTAAACCCTAAACCCTCACCTCTGGGCACTTTGCGGTGCGGAACTTCTCCACCGCCGCCACCACCGCCTCCTTCCACCCCTTGGCCCCCACCGCCCCCGTGATCTGGCTCCACTCAAACAGGTGGTTACCCACGTTGAGGTGCACGTTGGCAGCAGCGTCAAGCGTGTCAAAGGTGGGGGGCTCCTGGCCAGCGGCCTTGAAGCTCTCGATGCGTTCCTGGGGGGGGGGGAAGTGGGGAGTTATTAGTGACATACAGGAAATATCCTCCTTGGACCATGAACCCTAATCCTGGACCCTAAACCAGCCAGTCAAGCTCTCAATGCGCTCCTGGAGGGGGGAGAGGAGGGGGGTGGGCGGGTGGAGTGGAACGGGTTGAAAAACGAGGGGCATGTGGATAGGGAGAGGGAGTGTCATGATGCATTCATGGCTAGCCGCAGGACCATATTCAAGCTCAAATCCACTGCTGCGCCTCCAACGCCTGCCTACCCCAAGGCTCCTCTGGACCTCAGCCCCAGACCCCAAACCATATCCCTTCTTGCTTTCCTCCCACCCACATACTGCTGCTGCTCCATGGCCACCTCCAGCCCGGGAGCCGCGCCATTATATGCATTCTGTGTTTCTATTATAATTATTCCACCACATTTTCCTCCCACCCACCTGCTGCTCCTTCTCCATGGCCACCTGCTGTTACTTTCTTCTCATTGCCATTGACAATTCTATTAGATACTTTATGTTATTACGTAATATTATTATCACCATTTCCTCCCACCCACCTGCTGCTCCTTCTCCATGGCCACCTGCAGCCCGGGAGCCGCCTCATAACTCTATTGATATCATTATCATTATTTATTATTGTTACATTTTGCCGCCCACCTGCTGCTCCTTCTCCATAGCCACCTGCAGCCCGGGAGCCGCCTCCAGCGCCAGGCCCCCCCAGGACTGCGCCGCCTCAAAGTGCGCTGTAGCCGCCTCCACATCCTCCGCCTTAAGCCCCGCCAGCGCCTTTGCATTGGCCGCATGGGTGGCCTTCTGGAGCTCCTCAACCGCCTCGGGGGGGGGCTTGTCAGAGCCCTCGGCGGGGGGCGCCGGCCTGCATGGGGAAGCGGGGGTGTTTTGAGTTTTTTGGACGAGAGGTGCTGAAGGAGGGTGGCGTCTTGTATGCATCGTGTGGAAAGCTGGTTTAGAAGCTATCTAGTAGATGTCGCTCTGGGCAAAATGAGGGGCCGGGTCTGGTCCTCATTGATTTTGAGGGTAAAACCCGTGCTTGCCGTCGCCACATCTCCCAGCCAATGCGTGCGTGTAGCCACTTGCACACATGGCAAGTGGCCTCACCGCTGCCACATGTTGCACCCCCCCCCACCCCCTCCGCCTATCCCCCGCCAGCGCCCCACCCACCTCACAGACTCTGGCACAAAGCCCGCCACCAGCTTTGCCCGCTCAAACTCCAGCGTGGCCATGCCCAGCAGCACGTCGTAGAAGTCGCTCTTGAACTCAAGGGCCTGCTTGTACCTGCAACAGACACCAAAAGCTTGAGAAACTTTTGGTTGTAGATCCTTCTTGTTCACCTTTATGCGATGGTGGGGGGTCAGTGTGGAAATGCCCGATAACTATGGTTCAGTCAACCCACTAACCCATCGGCGACAGACATATTTATACATGTCAATATCTACATGCCCCCCTTTCCACAATCGGCTGCGGTCCACCTCGCCATTATTCTGAGCTAAAAAGACTCTAAGAACTATACATCCTAGTCCAGTAGTCTAACTAATAGTAGAAAAACGGTGCCCACCTCCGCTCCGCCTCGTCCATCTCCTTGAGCACAGCTGGCAGCGCCTCAGCCAGTGGCGTGCCTGCGGCCTGTGCCTGCTCCACCAGCCGCCGGGCCAGGCAGAGGTGGATGTTGCCCCAGTTGTACAGCCCCGTGATGGTCACCTCCTGCAGGGTTTAAGGGTTCAGCGTTAGAGTTTATCGGGAGGAACTTAGGGTTTATTGACTGGCCCCAGTTGTACAGACCCGGTGATGGTCACCTCCTGCAGGGGTTAAGGGTTCAGCTTTAGGGTTTACTGGGAGGAATATAGGGTTTAGTGACTGGCCCCAGTTGTACAGACCCGTGATGGTCACCCCCTGCGAGGGGTGGGATGTAGGGTTTAGGGTAGGGTTTCAGAGTTCAGGGTTGTCTACTCCTACACACACACGCGCCCTCTGATTTGCCTGGACAGCGGCTGCGTCTCTTCATCCACCACAGCAGTGTGCACTTACTCTGCGCCACCCCCACCATCACCACCCCCAACACCCTTGTCAAGCCATGCACAGTCAATCGCAGGCATTTGCCTGCACAGCCCCTGGGTCCACCAGAGTCCCATCCCTTACCATGAACTTGTCCGCCGATTGCCTAAACAGCGGCAACGCCTTCTCATCCTTCACTGCAGCGTCCAGCGCCTGCGTGCACTTGTCGTAGCCAATGGCGTGCAGGTCGAGGTGCCTGCAGGGTGGCAAGGGTTTAGAGTCTTGGGTGTAGGGTATAGGGTTTCGGCAACCAGGTCAAGGTGCCTGCAGGGTGGCAAGGGTTTAGAGTCTTGGGTGTAAGTATAGGGTTTCGGCAACCAGGTCAAGGTGCCTGCAGGGTGGCAAGGGTTTAGGGTGTAGGCAACAGGTTTGGGGTTTAGGGTTTAGGTCCAGGTGCCTAGAGGGGGTGGCGATTAGGGCTGCATGAGTGACTGCCGCGGCGCATGTGCCTAGGGGTTTTGCAGCATCACCGAGCTGCATATCTGTTTATTTGTGATGTTTCATCTGCCAGCGCTTTCTAGCAAGAGTGGTTTGTACTCAGATTAGTGACCAGGTTTTGGTAGGTAGAGTGTGCGCAACACGTTGCCCAGAGGCATGCCGGGGTTATTCAAATTAGGGTTTTGCTTCTTTGGGCCAATGTTGAACTGGCTCTTAAACAGGTTTTGGTGATAGGGTTTTGCTGGCTTGTTCTAGGGTTTGGGTTAGGGTTTTACCTCTCTGGGTCGATGTTGAGCTGGTCCCTGAACAGATTTGCAAAGTCCACCAGCCACTCCTCAACCTCATACACCTGGTCGGGCTCCTCCTGCAAGGGGGGTGGGGGGTGGGTGGGGGGTGAGGAGGGTATGGCAGGGTTAGTGGCAAGGGGGGAGCTTTGCGCATGTATTGCATACCGTACTGCGCAGATGCACGTATACATGCACCAGTATTCGAATGATATAGGCTATCAGGCTTTGGAGGCCTACAGGTTTAGGTGCAACCCAGCCCATGCAGCAACTTCACCTGCCGCCACCCAACCACCTTTGGGCTAGATTGCCACGCGTTGAGGTGGATTTGCATGCCTCATGCTTGCAAGCGCACACTAGCGTGTAAGGCAAAGGTGACACTTCTTTGTCTGCTGCTCCAGTGCCTGCTGCTAAGGCTAAGGGTTAAAGGGTTAAGAGCTTAGGGTTTCGGGTTTGTGCCCCCACCTTCTCTGTTGCCTGCGCCTGTGCCTGCTGCTAAGGGTAAGGGTTTAGGGTTTAGGATTTAGGGTTTGCGCCCCTACCTTCTTTGTTGCCTGCTCCAGTGCCAGCTGCTGCTGCTTGTGGCTCTGAGCCAACGCGGCCTGCGCACGCGCGATCTGGGCCAGCTCCACATCAGGGGGGCGGGGGACATCAGCCTGGGAGGGGGAGAAAATGTGTGGATAAGAGGAGACGAGAGGAAATAACTGGGCTCGTTCAATGCTTTGGGACATCAGGAACACAGCACTTGCATTAGACTTTCCTGCAAACCGCCGTGTGAAAACATGGTTGCGCCATGCCTTTCAAGTTGGTGCTGATCCTCGCGAGGGCGCATGAAGCCTTGCGGGACCCACAACCCAGTGGGGTTCCAAAGTGCAGGCTACCCACCCTGCGGCTGACCTATGCGCTCTAGCCGCCTCAACCTCGCCCCAACCCTCGCCATGCGTGCCGGGCCCACAACGCCCAAAACCCCCCCCCTCCCCCCCAGCGCCAGTACCCACCTCTGTGGTCACCTTGATGACCACATGATTATTTTACAAAAAATATCCACATTATTATTAGTTTCTCTTATTCTTATTACCCACCTCTGAGGCCACCTTGATGACCTGGATGCGCAGGGGTGTCATGAGCGCAGGGTAGCCGCGCTGAAGCTGGCCCATCCTCTCGCTGGTCTCCACCAGCTCACGCAGAGCCTTGTGCAGGTCGCCGCGCTCTGTGATGGTCACCAGATCGCCCTCCCTAGAATGTGGATATTGATTGTGTTTTATTGTTCAGAAAAACGAGATAATGATTTGTAAATCAGTACCTTTTTGTAGTTACCAAATCCTACTTTGTTAAGACCTTTCATAGCTACCATACCCCGTTTTGCTCAAACTCACTACCCTGACAACTACATGCGCTGGCCAACCCAGCAAGACGATACACAAAGCAGGAACGGGGTTCATCTCCCCCCCGCCCAGGTACTTAGCATGACTGGGACGGAGCCAGGAAACCATTGGCGCACACTAACCACCCACAATTAGCTGTCTAAACCCTCAAAGTCTCCAAACCCTCACTCACTTGTCCAGGTACATGAGAAGGACTCCGACGGAACCAGGGAACCATTGCCGCACATTAATCACCCACAATAAAGTAACTAAGCCCTCAAAGCCTCCAACCCTCACTCACTTGTCCAGGTACTTGAGGATGACTGGGCCCGACCCAGGGAACTTTTGGCGCACCGCGTTGAGCAGATCGGCGTACGACACGGTCTCGTTCATGTGCACCACGCGCGTCTCATTGTCAAGCGTGCACTTGGCCTGGAGACGAGGGGGGAGGGAGATTGGGGGGGGACATTAGGAGGGGAGGGTACGCAGATGCGGCAGTGTGGGGGTGGGGCGCAGGATGTCTGTAGGGTGGGTGGGACAGATTGCGAGTCCATGTCACCCACCCACCTCCCCACCCACCCCTCCACCACGCTCGTCTCGTTGCCAAGCGTGCACTTGGCCTAGAGACGAGCCCAGGGGGGGGGTTACGTCATCCTTGTGGGGGGTATAGGGAAGGGGAGGGGACGCAGGTGCAGGTGCGCCAGTATGGGTGTGTGGATGGGGAGTTGGTTGGCGGTGCCCTCCACTGTCATGCGGGAGGGGACGGAGAATGTGTGGGGGTGGGTAGGACAGATTGCGAGTCCATGTCGCCCCCCCCCCACCACCCATCCACCTCCCCCAGCGCCACTTCTAAATTGCCATGCCGCCACCACCACATTCAACCCAGAATTTAAGATCCTCGACCCTTGGGCCATCCACACAGGCCCCATGGCCACATGCGGTCAGTATGCTGCGCCAACAAGACCCTCTGCATGGGCATATCATGATTAAAGCAATGCAGTGGTCGGCCACAAATTGGCGCCCCGTTTGGGTGGTGGGTTTGCAGGGTTTTAGGGAGTTGGTCTCAGCCCCACGCTGGAAGACTAGGCTAGGGTAGCTGTTTAGGGTTTAGGGTTAGGCGCACCTGGAAGATTGGGGCCCGCTGGGGTAGCTGGGGCGCCCCGTTGGCCAGTGCCGCTGTGCGCTTGCCCGCCACCGCCTCCCGCAGGCGCTTCTCAGACTCCTGCAAGGGGGAGGGGGGACGTGTGTGTAGGAGGGGAGGGCCGGGAAGAGGGGCACGGATGGATATGGCAGCTGCGCATTTGCCCGGAATCCAGATGCTGTATGTGGGGAGGACGAATGTGTAGCCTCCACCTTAGACACCCCGGAATATTTCTGTGATAATTTCATGTTTCCTGACTTTACCCATGCGTGTTATGCATGCACCCTCCTAAATGTGTCATGCATGCAGTGGGCAGGCATTACTGCAGCACCCCCACCAATCCCCACCACGCAACACCCCCACCCGCCACCACCCCAACCCGTGCCAAAGGCAGCATCACCACCCGCCCCTACCGAAGCCCTCCCGCTCCAACATACCGCAGGTCCATCCCACTGTCAATTGCTTTGACCCTGAACCCTATACCCTAAACGCTAAACCCTATACCCTAAACGCTGTGCCCTTTGTGGCGTTGACCGCCTACCTGACCCCTTGTATACCTGACAGCGCCTGCTTAACCCGGCCCATGCCCTCGCAGGCCTTGGCGCAGCCTCAACCCTCAACCCCAAACCCACCGCCCATGAAAACCCTACCCTGGACCTGGAAAACCCCCTGCACCCCTTCAACCACGCACTGCTGTTTCCTTTGTGGCGCTGTTCACCTACTTGACCTTCTGTATGCATAGAGTCTGCTGACAATGGTCCTTGGCACCGCAAATACCCCAAACCCTAATACCCTAAACCATTTTGAACCCTGCGCCTAAACCCCCTGTCGCCACGCACCGCTGTGTCCTTTGTGGCGCTGTCCGTCTTGTTGACCTTTTGGATGTCCGACAGCGCCTGCTTGAACTGGCCCATGTGCTCGTAAGCCTTGGCGCGGCGGATGAGCGCCTTGTGGTAGCCAGGCTGGGCATCCAGGGCAGCGGTGCACTCCTTCACAGCCTCCTTGAACCTGGAGTAGGGTTAAGGGTTGCGTTTAGGGTTTAGGGTTTAAGGTTCACGGCACCTGGGTGGTGGGTGGTGGGTGCACAAATTGTGGGAGAGTCGAGAGTGTGAGTGCGTGCAGGGGTATTGTGGTGAGTGGGTGAGAGGTGGTGAGGTGATTATTGCCAGGCTGGGTCGGGTGGACCGTGCATGGCTCGGTTACTGCACTTACGCGAGAGAAGGGGTTACTTGCGCTTGTTGCCAAAATCGAAACTCAGCGTCAATAACGGGCACGATAGCTGGCAACACACGTAACAGAAACGCTTGCACGCAGATCACCACCATGATAGTGAGAAACTGGCACCAGCTTGCTAAATGGGCTGCTGGTGGCGGGTTTCGAGCTGGAGCATTGTCAACCAGTAGCGTCACACCCAGACGGTGTCCAGTTCAGATCACTGCCGTTGCTCAACCTTGTGAAACGTCAATACAGCCATTGGCAATGGCGCAAGCGTGTGCTTGGAGGATCGGGGGATTAGCGGGTTGCTGAGGGAAAGCTAGGACGGGGTTTCACTGTGCAACTACATGGACCGCAGCAGGATAGGTGCTGGTTGCCAGTGCAGAGCTGGTGTAACGCAAAGCTGGTGAAGTGCTACCACAGCTGCACTGCTGGAATGCATGCAACTGACAACCTGAGACCTCCCCCAGATGAAAGCTGATAAACAGTACTGCCCACTAAAACTACGTATTATTCACGACAGCAGAGCCCAACAAAAACGAATTCATACTCATACACGAGCGTGGTTTTGTAAATTACCCCCCCACCCCCCCCAAGTGTTGCGTACAGTACCAAAGGTTGTGTGGACTACATGGCATGAGCTGTGCAGGGTTCCGTACCCCGCAACCAGGGCCGCACGTACCTCTTGAACATCATGAAGCACGCCGCCCTGTTGCTGTGCAGGAGTGCACCGTCTGCGTGGTTCTCGGGAATGAGCTTGATGGCTTTCTCATAGCTCTCCAGCGCCTTCTGGTACTCCTTGCGACCAAAGTGCTTGTTCCCGTCGTCCTTCAGCTGAGCGATTGCCGACACAGCCGCCTGCAAACACACAGCACCGTCAAGGTGGTTGGAAACGACCGAGCCCGGGGTAACCAGGATGCTTTCAGGGCAGCTGGTGAGTGTGTGCACCACTCACTTCATCAACCACTGCAGGCCCAGTGGGCGATGCTCTCGACTTCTTGCCCATCCTGCACTATCCCCGCTAGTCGCGCGGAAGTTTCAAATACAATATAGCTGCCTAATGCGTATGGCAAACGCCCGCAACTATATGCGTTTGACGACAACTAGTTTCGGGGTTAGGCTACCACGGTCGCCCACCACAAGCTCTTTCGGAAGTGGCTATTGACTGGCTGCGCGTCGAGCTACGACACCGTTCCCCTCTTCAGCTAAGCAAATGCAGCGGACAATAGCTGCACGAGATTATGTCACCAAAAAGCGCCTAGCACTGCTTTGACACCACAAAGCTTAAGCCCTGGGTCACGGCTTCCAAGACCTGACCGCTCTGACGGCTGCACCTCCGCTGCCTGCCCTCGTGTGGATAAACCCTGGCCTAGGGTTTAAAGCTAGGGTTTATGAACCACTAGTGCATCAGGTGGGTGCAGTGCAAACGTTGCTGGTGACAAAATGCACTCAGTTTCGTGGTGCCTCGTGATAGGGCGCGTGTACTGCACTCGATGCCATGGGCCGCCCAAGGCATGGCACCTATTACAGTAGCCCAGCCGCAAAGGTCTGAGTGAGACAGCGAGCACCCAACAAGGTTTGCTTGCAAAATGCAACTGCAAATGGTCTGGTTACAAGTATATGCACAGCATGCACCACAAAACAGGCGCCAATTTAGCGCAAGCACAGCAACAAGCAAGTATTTGCAAAAAATGCCGCAAGCTGGTTGGCCAGCTCCGTGGAGTCTTTTTAAAGCACATCGACGAGACACTAGCTGTCAACAACACGCAAAGTTCACCTTTTGTCAGCCGGTGGGAGCCTTGAAACCACTGCTCGTATCTACTTTCAAGTGTTTCACCGTGTTTTTGATATGGGCAAGCTTGGTATGGAAATAGCACACTGAAAACAATGAGCACTTAGGCAAGAGCGCTTGAATTTCGCTTTTCAGAAATTGTATCAAGTGAGAAAGTGCTGTAACATCCTATGGCTATAATTCAACTCTTCAAACTCTAAAGCAGTCGTTGTTCACACACCCAGCACAGGCAGGGCCCTAAAATTCCAAGCATGGCCGAAGGTACAACGGTTTTCCACAGCAAACTGTACAACTGTGCGAAACCAGGGAACTACGAGGCTTGCTTTTGTCAAAATATCAGTTGCGGCACGTACTACGGCAGTCAGTTCACTACACTGGAAAAGGGCACTTGATAGCATGGTTGAACATTGCAAGGGCATCTATCTCAAACTGAAAACCTACCCAGAAGGAGTGCCGCCTGCTAACAAGACCTTGAAAGTCCAAAGGTGCTACTGGCCTATGCTTACCCAACCATGCCTCGTTTACCGCTGTGGCATCAATATAACCCATGCTGTGGCGCAACTGTCAACTAGCCACCCATGGGCAGACTTGCCTAGACCAAGGCTGACGCACTTGACATCGGGTCTGTCCGTGGCTCAAACCTCCTGGAAGTTCTTGGAGTACTCCTCCCAGGCCTTGCGCTTTTTGTTCTTGTCTCCTGCACGTATGGCAACAAGCACTCAGCCCAGGAGGTTGATGCATCGACGTGCGACAATGTATCCATCTGCATAGACACCAAGGCACCAAGGCATCGGTAGGTGTGCATCATGGTCAACAGCCTAGTGGCAGAACTGGTAATAAACCAAGGTGGTAGGGTGACCTAGGCAACATGCAAGCTAGCTGGAGATCTCATGAACCCACCTGTTTGTGCATCACCTGCCGGCCGCTTAAACAGCTTGCTGAAAAAGCCATGCAACCCTCGGTCCCCGTGCTCCTGCCTACTGCCGTCCATGGCCTGTTGAGCAGCAGAGCTGAGTACTTCTGCTGCAAAGCTGGCGATGAAGTCCTCGATGGCCTGCAATGGTGGACTCCCATGTCACAAAGGCAAAGTTGTTTGAACTCCCAGGGCACTATCCTGGTTGTGGCACTGTACTGGGAAAGCAACAGTGTACTGCTGCATGGGCAGAGTACGGAGCTGGAACCAGGGACACCAACCTGTCCAGGGTTGGAGGCTATCACTTGGCCTTGCTTCAGATCCACGTCGCCCTGCGGTGATTGCCCGGACGAGCATGGGAGCTCCTCCTCTGAGTGCTCGCTCAAGCTCTCAACGAGCTCATCCTGCTTGCCAGGGCAGCGCAGGAACTTCTCAAACAATCGTTCACACTTTCTGATTGGAATCCCCTCTGGGCTGACCTCCACCTTGCAGGAAGTGTGCAAGACAGTGTGGGTTGAACAGCTGGGCAGTGGCGTGACGTCCGACGTATACGTGAAGCGCTCCCACCAGGGAGTAGGCAGGGAACCCATGCTTTGTCCAACCCTGCCCAACACGGGAAAGTGGCACTGGTTGACGAACCAAGGGCAAAAAGCTTCCCAGTGAGGGGATGAACCGGGCAGCACAGGCAGCAGTCTCAAGTAAAATCTGTGCACATTGCTAGCAACTGTATTGGATTTGCGACGCTCTCTGCTTCCAGGCGAGTAGCTTTACTGCAGTGAATCCTCGTTGTTGAAGTCGAACGGTTATATCAGTGGTGTGGGTTACAGCAGCCCTGCAAGCTCGTGGATGCCATATTTAATTAAAATTGCCTGGAATTTTACTATAAATCGACTTTTATTTATTTATTGCTCTTTATCTTCTTGTTCAGGAATGATGGATGATTACAAGGCATGCTTGTTCAGAGCCAGTGTCCCAAGGCTGGAGTAATAATGCAAAGCAGATTAATAATAGCTCCATCGTTCCCATGCATTGGCAGCCCCGTAAGGCGTATTTGCTGAACCGGGAAACCTGCAAAACCCCCTTGACGGCTGCACTGCTAGAGGCGCCACACCACAACAGCCATCTAGTGGCAGATGAGTCTGCGCACTAGCAGGAATACCATGCATAACATCAGTCACCAACGCACAATCACTGTCTTGCAAGCCAAAAGGCAGTAAAGTACATACGATGCAACCAAACACCACTCCCGTGCATGGGTGCACCATACAATTACAACCATTGTCTGGCTACGACTGGTAGACTGTCTGCAGCCTTTGACAGTAAATAAACCAAATTCTGCTCAATTTTGTCTGGCTACCGTCAGAGAGAACCGTAATCTGACAGCAGCACCACCCAGCGCTGCAGCAGGCGTGGTACCTTGTCCTGGCGAGCAAGTCACCTGCCACAGCTGGCTTACACCAGAACCCACTAAAACCCCATCACCACTCTACGACACACCACCAGCAGCCAGCCGTGCTGAACCCAGCATGCTGAACAGTAGCAGTAGCTTCGCATTGCCCCCCGCCGTCTCCCTTCACACCTCCGACTCATACTTTCAGGAAGGACAGCAGCGCCTGCTTGACGTCCCCCTTGTTCTCCCGTAACCGCAGCTCAGCTAGCCGCTTGTCCACCTCAAACTCTGACACCAGCAGGTCGATGTCCTCCTTGGCAACCTTGACAGCAGCAAGCTCCTTCTCCCTGCACCAAACCATTAGTATGGTTCAGAGTAAAGATGGGTACCCCCGTCGCGGCTCTTTTAATCCATATGCAACACGCTTGGGCGGGACAAACAGCAGAGGTGTGCTGAGCGTGCGCGCCCATATGCCATGAACAGTTTCGCAAATGGAACCATGACCCACGGGATGAAAATGAAACCACAAATACTTTCAAAACCAATAACCACCCTGCTGCCTATGAGGAACGGTTGAGTACCCATGTTCATACCATATGTTCGTACATAAGCATTACCTTGCACGTTGTGCCTGTCGGTCTGCTTGTTGTGAGGCATGCAGTGCTTCCATTGCCTTCTGTACCTTTGACTGGTTGAGCTCCTTTTCCTCCACCTGTGTGTGCAATCAAGTAAGTGCAGGCACATACAGCTGAGTGCAGAATAAAACATGTAACTCGACCACCGCTGTGCATAAACTAGCGGCTGTGCAGGACAACACATGCACAGCGATGTGGGCGACAGGGCACAGTGGCAAAGTGTTGCCATCTGCAAAGAAGGGAGCCTTTGTAGTAACGTACCAAGTCTGTTACAGAGTCAAGAGCCTTGTCCTGTTCCCGGGACTGCCTGTCTTTCTTCTTTTCCGGTGTGTCCTCCATTGTGATTGGCTCTGGCAAAGTGCAGTGCTCCGTGTACTAGAGAGACACTTTGGGTGTGGTTGTTACACCTGCTGACAGTGTTTAACCTGCCCAAAAGCAATAAGTAACTCTATTTGCAGTGGGCTGTCGCAGCCTGGAAGCAAATCCCCTGACTAAGCACAACCCAGCCACCAACAATCGAGAGTATACGTGGCGTACGACACAGTGCCAAGCAGTTGAAGGCAAAGCTGCTTCCAAGTATGGTATTCACACAGCAAGCTTGCAAGCGGTCGGTTTGTAGCAATGGGCAGGTGGCCTATCTGTTAGCAAACAGGAGTGAAGTGCACAATGCATGCATGCTCCAGCTCCCACTGACGCCCCCGCTTGCGTTTTACCCCTGCCCAAGTCTCAGCCAGCCACAGGGGTGGCTGCGTTGCGAACTAGGATGGATTTATGCCCAAAGAGGCACCTCCGAGCCAAGTTACAGAGTCTTTGTGCTTTGCTTGAGTGTGACAACCCGGTACTGGCGGCGCCCCACTGCATAGAACCTTGCTAGCCTCGCTAGTACTGATCCCTGCACAATGAGTTTGCAACTGAAGGCCTACGAAGGCCTACGGGCAAGTGGCGCGGTACGTGACGTGTGCACGTGCATGTAACTGCTTATTACCATGTTTGTGTTGTGGGTGAGGTATTTTCGGGTTGAGGAATTCCTGCTCATGCCTGTACTATGCATGTGCATCACCTCCAGCCTATGTTCACAGGCACAGACAAGCGCGTTGACAGCGTCGTCAAGGTGTGCCACCAGGCAGGTACGGCCCTTCCAGGTGGTTGCCCAGAAGCGGGTGCAGAAGAAGCAGCAGGTCATCCTTGTGAAGGACATCCAGGGTCTGGGCGTGGCTGGTCAGCTCAAGAACGTGCCCACTGGCTACTTCAGGAACTACCTGTCCCCACAAGGCTATGCCAAGCAGGCAACAGAGACCATCTTGGAGTACGTTGGTCCACTGCACTTGTTCAGCCTTGCTGCCCATGGGTGGCTGGCCAACAGTTGTGGTTCTCTTGCTGACATGCATTCCCCTATGCACTCAGGCGCATCCAGCAGGAGAAGGACCTAGACTTGAAGGCAAAGGCTGAGGTAAGCCGTCTGTTTGTTCAACATCTGTGTACCTAGCTGCCAGCATGACCCCAGCGCAATGAATTGGCCAGCGCAGCAACCCACTGGACACCCGCTGCACCGCAGGTCAAGGCCAAGGCTGAGGCTATGGCCAGGGCGCTGGCGACCATCGGCAAGTTCATCATCAAGAAGAAGTGCGGAGAGAAGGACCAGATTTTCGGCAGGTGCGTGCACAAAGCAATTTGGGTACTTGGGTCCTGCCCCATGCAAGGCACACCCTCGCGTGGTACTCACAATGGCGGTGGGTTGTTTGTTGCAGCGTGACGACCCAGGAGGTGGTTGACGCCATCTTCCAGCAGACAGCTAGGAAGCTTGAGAAGAAGGACATGATGCTGCCAGACATCAAGACCCTTGGCACGTACGAGGCGACCATCAAGCTGCACCCCGAGGTCAACGGGGTGTTCAAGGTGGTGGTCCAAAAGGAGAAGAACGCATAAGCATGGGGGCTACAGACGCTGGAAATTTGTGCAAGCATGCGGCTTTCAGTGCTTTCATCCCAGGGGCAGCAGAGGGTGATGGGGTGATGGGTTCATCTTTTGGCACATGCCATGCAAAAGAAGCGTTTTTCCATCGTTGGTGCAATGACACTGGAGAAGCACCAACTACTGCTTCTATGCTACTCATTTACAGGGCAAGCCAGCCGTTTATCATTTGCCCAGCTTGCATGGGGTATGTTAACAGCAGCAGCCACAACAGCCTGACCTTTGGCCAATGAATTGTCATTTATGAGGGGTTTCAGGACAACCAATTGTGTGGTGCAGATGCCTGACATGGCAGAATCTTGTGTAACACAAATTTTACTATTCCTGTACCACAATCATGGTTGCGTCAACGTATGAATCCGCATCGCCATTTTTTTTTGGGGGGGGGGTGCATGCCATGAACTCCGACAAGACATGATCATGATGATGAAGCACACGTCGCATGGCCCGGTGCCTACCCATTGTCCCCATCATTTGTGCCTGCACATGGGCAGCACACAGCCTCACGCTTGGAATCCCCAGTGTTGGTGGCCATAGCAACATCCATCCATCTATCCAGGATCTGTGCCATGCTCTCAAATTGACCCGGAGTCACATGGAATGAGCACCATCATGCACAACATGGGACTCTCTCCAGGACCAAGGGGGAACATGCTAACCGCCACGGCGCTTCAGAATCCCAGATCTGAAGCAGTGCAATGCCACTGGCGCCCAAATTGGCGCCTCGCCTGGCGCAAATTTGGTTGCATGCATTGAATTTTCCGGTTGCCAACTGTGCTCAGCTGTGTGAGACCAATATTGAAGGGTCAACGGTTGCACGCTTCATCATCACGATGTGCATGCTGTCCCGCTGCCATTAGTGCCGCTGCGTAGTGCAGTTGGTTGCAATGCATGCGGCAACCAAATGGCAACCAATGTTGTCAATCATTACTGATGGAGGACCCCTGGTCAGCTGAATCAGATCATACTTTTCCATGTATCAATCAGTGTCACAATGTCATCATGATTTTTGTCTACCAGTTATTGCCGCATGCATGCACAGTGCCACCATGACAGCAGGATGTTCCCTGTTCTTGTCACAGGGAGTCTTATTGCGCACCATTTAAAATTGTATCACGCAGCATTAAATGATTGTGCATCCAATGGCATGATCCAGCCACGATCCGTCATATCGTACCACATGGTCACCAGCATGACCAAGACTACCCTAGGCTGCACGGCGCGCACAGTGCCAGACCCAGTTCAATGCCAATCTGTAGTCCTGCCGCGCACCTTGGCAGTCCTGATGATCAAATACAGCAGAGGATACCACACAGGCTGAGATTACTGTTCACCAAGGCATGCAACATGCAGCACTGGGAACAGGACATGGTCAGGAGTGTTTTTTAGTTTGCATCTCTAATACCATTGTTGACCCTGGGCCAAGATTACTCTTACCTTCAACTCAGCCTTTGCGCGTCCTCTTTCTTCCTTTCTTTCTATGGGCTATATGACCCTAGCATACGCATGGTACCACACAGGACGCCAATAAAGCGGAAGTGCTACACAGATGTCACTGACTGCAGCGATGTCTCCCAGCAAGATGTGCATTGCACATGCATCCTGCCATATGCTAACCTTATGCCATACAACGCTGCCATTTCAAGGATGACTTGAGGGCGTAGTGCGTAGGGTACCCACGCCTTACTCATCATGATCTTAGTAAGGCGTGGGTACCCTACGCACTACGCCCTCGAGTCATCCTTGAAATGGCATATTCAGCCACTGGCAGTCGCTGAATATAACTTGCAGCTGGAGCCTAGCTCGAGCTAGCTCTTCAGCATTTTTTGTTTTCAACGCGTGACAACTGAATTGAAATCTTAGAGCCAGCTCTTAGCTCCAACTGTAATGCCAACCATAATTCAAAGTCTGAATAGTAATATTGCTCTAATGCATTTTTTTGCAATATTGCTGCCCTTTTTCTATTGGCTGACTTCAAATTGCTGCAGCTCGACAGTCGACGGCAAGGAAAGGCTCAAGGTTTCACACGTCTCATGCTGAGGTCCTTCTGATATCAACTGGGTGGTCTCACTGTTTCAGTTTCGGTTTTGGGTTGCAGAAGAGAGGTGGAACAGCTACGGCACACCACTGAGTGACGGTTGCCCAACTCTATGGGAACACCATATTACGTGTGTTGACACAAAGTCGGTTACCAGCCACCTTTGAAAGCAAATCTAATTGCCAGTGGACGTCTCCCGGGCGATTGCAAGTTCTTCTTGATGTGGGTTAACCTGTCCATGCTGAACCTCGACCGTTTCCCAACTTGCAAGGGCCATGGCACACTGTCAAGTTGACTCTTGAAGAAAGCACAGTGAGCCTCAGTCTATGTCAAGAGCACCATGCTCAACAGCTATTGAACAAAGTGGGCTGCCAGCTACCACAAGGCAACAGTAACTGGTAGTGCATCCGAAAATCAACTGTACCTTCCAATATCTGAGGCCTCATGCCTGTCAGCAGCCTCACTTCCAGACTGAGTCACTGCTGTTGGTTGCCAAGTTAAGGCTGGTTCAATAGCAGCAGACAGCCTGCGTTCAACAAGTTCAGCAGTTTGCTAGTTGGGGAGCAGTTTTGACGCGTGCGCTAGTCTTGCTCTCTGCCTTCTCAAGGAGCAGTTACCAAGGAGCCTAGGTAGCAATTTCCTTCAGAAAGTCATGATGGTCTCAGAAGCGTGGGCTGAGCTCCAGGAGAAATGCGTCCATTGTGGGCAGGACGATTTTCAGATGGAATGGGGGCCCAGGAGCTTTGTGGTTTGCGATGTATGCCAGGACATGGGAGCCCATGTGGAATGCGAGGTGGCAGCAACTGGGACAGTACTCACAGAAGAAGAGCTTGCAGACAAGGACCACCCATACTACTGCAGTGAGGTACGCTGCTGCAAAAGATGACTCCTGAAGCCTCCTGGATATCCTGGAGCATCATGCATTGTAGCAATGTCACAACATGTGGTACTATGTGGCGCACTGCGCCTAGAGTCTAGCCATGCATGCATTGCATTTGCCAGCTGGGTCCTCAGCACTGACCTCCTAGGGTTTTGCGTGCATTTGCCGCAGGCCTAGAAAAACCCTAGGAGGTCAATGCTGAGGACCCAGCTGGCAAATGCAATGCATGTCACAGTAAATAACCCACCTGGCAAATGCCGGACACGTCACAGTAAATTACCCTTGGGGGTAGGTCATATGGATGTCACCCGCGGATGCACTATGAGCCAAATGTGTTGCAACCTTGCAGTGCCTTAATTGCTCTGAATGCTCATTAGTAATGCCGCATGCAGATGTGGTGCACACCCCACGCGCTGTAACAGCAAGTAATGAGCTACCCACTTGCAGGAATGTCGCAAGATTGGAAAGTACTTGCAGGACATTGACCTGCAGCGCAAGCAACTACCAGGGAACTACAGCATACAACTTGTCAAATATGCTGAAGGTCGCAGAGGTGACGCGCTGCAACTATTCAGCACTCTAATCACAATGTGCACTGAGAACATACTGTAGAGTAATATCCAGAGATCAAGAGGTTACAACTTTTTTAATACATTTAAAAATAATAAACTACGGTAGTGTGAATCAAGCTTGGTTTGTTCATATCGCCTGAGAGTGTTTGGAGTCACTGTGCATCATGCATGTGTATGACTGCTGCTATTCTGGCTTCTGAATCATGATGCACCTGCAGAAAGTGAGAGGGCGATTGAAGCGGCACTGAAGATCTTCAAAGAGTGCTTTGGTGCGTGTGCAGCCCTGATTACACACTACACGCACTCTGCTCCCATCAGTATCATGCGGGATGGGGTGAATGCATATGCCACTGTCACAGTAGCCACTGGTGTTGTGTTTCTATCAGTCACAATCACGATAACACGCCATCACATAACAAGTGATTACAGAAAGGTATACTCGTGACATGATATATATAGTTGGCATCATTTATTCCAAGATCGTTTTGGACCAGTATACACCGGAAACTTGCAGCAAGACTTCGAGTGCAAATTGTATCATGGTCCAATCTGGTGCTGAACCATAAGATGCACGAATTCTCATCAGATGGTTGCACTGCCACCTATAAAATGCTGGAACGTCAAGGCTAAGCCACTGCTGTTGGTTTCATCATTGATATCCTAGGCGCCTGCGCTGAATGTGTGCACGCAATTTTCACAGATCCTTTGGACATGGAGAATGGAAGGGAGCTGATTGAAATGGTGTGCCAATCATATGAAACCCCCGACAATGAGATGCCAGCTCCCAAGGACAAAGTCACAGAAGATGAGGATGAGGAGGAAGAAACGTTTGATTTCAGTACGTGATTGTGCTGGTTAAGATTCATGAAGGATATTACTGTTATATGCCGCATTCTCTATACAGATAGCGTAAAAAGCCTTGCGGCAACATGCAAATTAAACAGGGCCAGCTGTTGAAGCTCACACATTTCAAATTGTATTCTGGCGCAGGTTAGAAGTTTTTGTTGCGCAATGTATAACACAAGTCTTGTTTATGCGCAGGTAATTTCAGGATCGCCGTGCTGCGCAAAGGAGCAACAATTGTGAGCGCTGCCTCGCTTCGGTGAGTTACTGTACCACCCCACACAGTTTGAATGCCAACTCTGCAAGCATATGCAGTCTTCAAAATGAAGGACATCTCTCTATGCCATGTTTGACTAGGTGGTTTGTACCTTCATGATAGCAGTAAAATTTGTTTGAATCCAAGCACTTTTCACGTCATGATCATGCATGCATCACAAGAATGAACAACATTGCGCAGTTTGCAGATTGCGTATCTGTATGCAAACGCAGTCACTGTGTGGATGTTGTGTCAGGATATTTGGGAGGAACTTTGCGGAACTGCCATTCGTCGCCACCAAGCAAGGGTACAGGCGGGAAGGGAACTGCAAACGGCTGGTGAATGTACGCAACAGCTATAGCTGATCAAACTGACTGTTTTTCTCCTAAATTCATAAGCAGAACATGGAGTTCAAAGCTCCGCGTAGGCAAAATTGCACATGATCCCACAACTATGACAACCGCCACAAATCCATCATGTCAGTCAGTGATTAATGTTAATTAACAGCACTGTGTGGTCACACTGTCAATGACAAGTGTGCTTACTTAAGATGCACTATGCCAACTGACCGTGCATATGATATTCCACCACAGGCAGTTGAGGACATGCTCCAGCACCTTGGCGTGCGCTTCCTGGTCATACCCTCTGTGAGGTCGCTGCTGCCCATGTGGACCGCCAAGTTTGGCTTTGCCCCCCTGAGCGCCCAGGAGAAGGCAGCGCTGCAGGACCGCATCGTGACGCCTGACGAGGAGTCGGCTGTGCTGGTCAAGAAGGCGATCTGTGGCCAGGTCAAGGAGGATGCGCTGCATGCACCAGCAACACATGCAGCAGCGCCCTGCACCGCCAGGTATGGAATGTGCATGCGCAATGGCAAGGAGCTTAGGACCTGGTTAGTTATGCATGCGGCATTCAACTAATTTAGATTGAACGCTGCATGTAAATAGGTATTATTTGAAAATAATATTAATTTATATTGTGTGCGCTGAACAAGATGTCTCAAGATGATTGTTTATGTGTCCCTTGATTAAATGCCACCTGTCACTGCTTCAAAACGGCTATTGAAGCTTAAAACATGGCCGGTGCCCATAGGAGCTGCTTGCCCAAGGCCCAGGAGGGTTCACTGCAGGCGCCGGCACCCTCCCCAGCATCAGCCAGGAAGGCACCTGCATTACAGCCCCGCCCAGGCACCCCAGCAGGGCCAAAAGGGGCTGGTGTCAAAGGGCATGAACCTACGGCTGGTGCACCTGCTGCTAAGACACCTGTGGAGTGCGCCACTGCCACTGCCACTGCCACTGCCGCTGCCACACCGGGTGGGTACCCTGCCCTCCGTCAGCCCACGGCACACCTTATACAACAGTTAAACGTGATGCAGTATCTATCTGGTGGGCCACCAGTGCAAAACCACAATGTGTTCTGAATGTGTACATTGCAACCACTGCAGCATTTCCCATTGCACAGCAACAGTATCGAGCTGTACCTGTCCTTGAGGGTTCCTGGCATTTAAATACGCAGCAATTGCATATCACTCAGAGCCACCCCTGTCCTTCCCTCTGCCTCACTGCCCTCCTCTGCTCTGACATGCGCCCGTGTTTCATTTGCAGGGGCAGCTATCACAGACAAACCTGCAGCCCCAGCAGCGCACAAGAAGCCCCCTCGACCGCGGGGCGCTGCTGGCAAGGCAGCGGGGGCACAAGGCAAGCCAGCAAAGCCTGCGCAGAGATCCAGAGGTGTGCTGTCGCCTGACCAAAACCTGGGTTGTTGGGCTCAGCATGACCATGCACGCGCAGCAATCTCACGAGAACATATGTATGCAGTGGCTGTAAGTTTAAACATACGATGTCTCATTCAGATGCTGTAGATTTGGTGAAGAACGTTGTCAACTGATACCCTGACCCCGTGGGCCACATGCTATGTAGTTTTGGGCCAGGATACCTGGCATGTTGATGGGTCAATACTTGAGGTCTTGGCGTATTTTCCACCAACTTTACCTGCCAGTAAAGTTGAAATTTCTCCAGGAAACAAAGCTGCCACACCAATCCAGAGGCCATCGCCTGCTTCTGGAGCCACTCGCCCAGTGGCGGGCCTGGGGATCCTCATCAGGGAGTGCACACTGTCCAAGCAGCTTGAGGTCCTCAAGTTGGATGCGGCAACATCAACCTCCATAGCAGGTACCCATGCCGTTGACGTCAGTACTGCATGCGCTGGTGCATACGTCACTTGGAACGCATTACACAGGTGACGCGCACATACACAAGCTGTCACAGATGATCAAGGCTGATTCTCCAGCCTGAACAGGTGCATGCTCTGTTCAGTGTGCACAAGTACAGGCTGCAGGATTGGCCTTGATCATCTGTGATAATCTGAGTCAGTGCGCACATGTAAGTGAAAAGATATTCTGCAAGCCCTTGATGGCATCTTCCCTGGTTGCTAAGTGCTTACGGGGAGTATTCGGGTGATCCTCACAACTCATTTCACATACCCTGTTAATGTATATAACATAGGCCCATGGCGCAGGAGTAGTTCCTGCCAGTGCAATTGCTAGGGGCACTCGGGGGTGTATACATATGCTACTAGTAAAGTAAAAGAAACAAATACTGGGATACTTTGCTCACATGTAGTGATTCCTTTTCACTTTGGCGGCACGTGCACGCAGGGGCTCTGAAGCAGTTTTGTGATGCGGCTGTCGTAAATGCGCAGCAGCTGGTGGCAAGGCAGCGGAAGGATGTGATCAGGTGACATTGTACATAAATTAATATACTATATCAGTTTTGTACAAATACCTATTAGAACTGGAAATGTCTTTGATCACACCTGGTAGCAATGCTTGTAGCGGAAGGATGTGATCAGGTGACACTGTAAATCAACTCATATTTGAACTAGAGTTTCCTGTGATCACAGCTATACGCAACCGTGCACAGCTGTCTGCAATTGCGGCAGAGTCAAATTCAAAATTGTGTTTGTTTTCACCATCTGCATGCAAGGAGTGTGAGCGCGCAGATGGCTGTGACTGTGCTGCGCCGTAACAGTGGATAGGCGCACCAGGGCCGCCCTACGACGTACATGTAAGGCCATTTCCAGGTTGCTGGCTGGCAGCTATTAACAACCTGAATGCATGCAGGTTGGAAGTTGAAAACTGCAGTCTGATAGAGGAGCTGGAGTCGGTCAAATCTGAACTCCTGGAACAAACCTCCAAATACGACCAGCTCCTGGCAAGTTTGCAGCCCAGCAACCCCCTCCCTGCACCAGGCCTGCCACACAGCATGCAATCCAGCCCTGATGGCGCTCCACCCCATGCAGCTGGCAGGCAAACATTCCCAGCTGAGGCGCACACCAGTCCCACCATTGGCAGCACCCCACAGCGGCTGGCTTCACTTTCCATGTTTGCAACACAGACACAGCATGCTGGCAGCCTAGCTGCCGAGCCACAGCCCATGGATCTTGATGGCCACAGGCAGGGCCACCTGGCGCCGGCTGCTGCTACAGGTGTCGCGCCGTGTGGCAGTGGTGGCATGGAGAATGTGGCCTGCCAGGGGGGTGAGGTGGAGAGGGAGCCTTCTGCCATGGACATTGTGGAGCATACAGGTAGGGTCCCAGGAGGATGGCTTGTTTGCATGATCAATGCAGGCCATGAACGGCTGCCTACCCATTACTGAAAATCAATAGGATATAAAAATAAGAGAGTTTTGGGTAATTGCATTGTGATATGCAAATATATGATATGCAAAAATGTGATGTGCAAATATGCAATTATGCATTTTGCGTGAGCTGTGTCACACTGTGCACATCTTTGTGACACTGTGGCATGGCGTAATCTGCACATGCGCTGGTGCCATGCCCTGCACACAGCGCCTCTATTGCGCTCGCTCCAAAGCCGCCCCTCCCCACAGCACTGCCACACACCACCTGACAGAAACCACATTTTCTGCTGCAGACTGCACACCAGGTCAACCAACCCCACCCAACCGGCGCCTGTCAGTTTCAGCATGCATGCAAGGCCTGTACCGCAACGTCCTCTCAGAGCTCACCCAGCCCGACAACGTCCCCCAGCTTAGCCCTGCACCGCAAGCCTTGCAGACAACCGGAACCATCATGGCGGGCAGTGGATTGGACAATGAGAGCCAGGGAGGTGGTGCACCACTTTCACCACCTCCAGGCTCTCATATAGTGTTCTGGCCTCAGCCCCAGAGCAGTGCCATGGGTGGCGCAGGCGATGTGGAAGCAGCAAAATGCGCCATGGGGGCCCGTACAGCGTTGAGTGTGCTCCCTGCTGTTGCAGCAGACGCAGCAGTGGGGAAAGATGCGCCTGTTGGCATCACGCCGGTGAGCCTTGCAATGGACTGCGCTGCGCAGTTTGCTTGGATGCAGGAAGATGAGGAGTGATCAGCATGTTGCGTGTACTTTGCTTCGATCGTGGACCAGTAGGAAACCGTTTGTGACCGCATATAATGATTGGTATTGTCAGACTTCAAAGATTTAGTCTTGAGGACAGATGATCACTTGTCTTGAACGCCATGTCATCATTGCTCTTCATAATGGTACTTGGTCTACCGCTGGGCCGCCCGGCTGAATCATTGAATCAATATGTATTGATCAGCAGTTTAGCCTGACAGTGTCAGCTCAGAGTCTGCAGCTGCAGAGTCGGAGACCCAACTATTTGCCGTTACGGTACTAGTGAATCCCTGTTGTTGACTACTACTTCTCATCTGGCACATTCGTTCTGGGCATCGTTCATCATGAATTTACACATGTGTCCTATTTGAATCCCAAAGTGCACACTGCTGCCTAGCATAGTATTACCCCTAACTACGCTTCTGTGCGTTCCCTTTCTTTCTTCTTTCTTACCAATGCCAGTGGGCCAGGTGCTGCAAAATTTAGTTTGCCCCGCAATTACTTACAAGCACTGTACTTGTGCGCTTATTCTCGTGAGAGAAGGCTAGTCAGCTGACCTGGGCTAGACTTGAGGAGGCCGCCGACCAACAAATTTTAATACAATTACTACAGGTTGCCGACTGTTACAGAATGTCTGCTGCTGCAGCAGCATGTAGGGTCGAAGACTGTTTGCCAACTCTTGCTGGCAGCCGTGTACAACAATCAAATTGAGTCAAGAAACACAACTACTACATTGTCGTGTTTAACGGCTTGCTTATCAAGGCCAGCACCCCCCCCCCCTAGACAGGTAACTAGAAACACAGTCTCACTGAGTCACCCAACTAATGATCATCATGATCCATCGAAGGTCAGAGAGTACAACTTGTGTAATGTCATGTCCATTGAAGACTGTAGATGAAACGTCAACCTGACCATGCTACTAATTTGGGTCAGTGGGTAAGTACAAATTAGCCGTGCCATATATGACGGCATTGCCAATTGCCAGCCGGGCTCTAGGGGTGCCTAAGGCCATGCAGTATAAACTAGCAGGTGTCCGTGTCTACTGGGTGCCACACACATAGCACATTGGACAGATGAAGCTCACAAAAGTAAAAAATGCATGGGTCCAAGCAGAGTACTGTAAATCACGTCACATAGGATCACATAACAAAGGCGCAGATCATAATGTACCATTGATCAACGTGGTTTGCATTTGTTAGCCCGTACATCCACCTTGGCTATGTACAGTGCATATTGCAGCACCCATCATGTTGCTGTGGAATGCACTCCCCCCTCCCCCGCGTTAAGACCAAACCCTGTCCCCATGCCAACATGGCATATATTATCCCTGGGGCTATTTGAGTTGTCCACCCGCAACCATGTCATGCACCATCCCCAAGGGTGGTGCTACTTTCTTCTGGCAAGGGGCTCAGGCCTGGGGCGCATTTGTCAGGATCTGGATGATTTGCCTGGCGGTGGGGCGCAGCTGCGGTGTCGGGTCCATGCAGTCCATGATGAGCTTCCACACAACGTCGGGGCACTCCTGGGGCACCCTGCGCAGGAAATACACATGTTCTGTCACCCTCTAACCGACTCTGTTGATGGTGCGTGAGAGGAATGTGGCCAGTACAATATCTTCCTCTAAAATGGCCTTTATCTGTAATTACTGATGCAGACGCCTACTGCTGCCCTACGGCACGCCTCACAGAAGAAAAGAAAGGGGATGCACAGAGGCGTATACCCTACAGGGTTTGCAGGCATGCCTTACCTTGGTGCCCGCATGTTCCCGAGCACAGGCGTCTCCCCCGTGCACACCATCTCCCACAGCACCACACCAAAGCTGAACACGTCCACCTTCTCGCTGCAGCGCTGGCCCAGGCGCACCTCGGGGGAGGACCAGGCATCGGACCCTGCATGAGGCTCCAAGGGCAGGTGAGTCAAAGGCGCATGTGGTGGTTGCAATTCATCATGGTGCTGGGCAGGAATGGGTGGCTTGTGCCCACCGTGGGTGGATGGATTCCTCCAGGAGATTACAGTGTAAAAGTTCTTGCCACATATTTCAGGCTAGTGTGAGGAATGTACTTGTTCAACGCAGCAGGCAATATGTGCTCTTTTTCCAATGTGCTTTCTCTATTTTGTACCTTGATAGTTCTGGTGTCCGATCCAGCTGCTGTAATACATACCGCAATAACCAAAAAAATTTAAACCACCCTCACAACAATGGGTGGGTTGGGAGTTGGTTCTTACCAGCAGAGTCGCCAGCCACCGCCCTCCTCATGCCCACGTCGCTCAGCCTGGCTGTGCCGCTGGAGCCAAGCATCACGTTGTTGCTGGTCAGGCTGTAGTGGACGAGCTTGGGCACGTGGTTCTGCAGCTGGAGCAGCGCATGGGCCACCTCCAGGGCAATGGCCTTGCCTCTGGAGACAGGGAAAAATAGTCAGGATTTAAAATCGTATTATGGGATGGACAGGGGTGGCATGTATATTATATTATCCTGAAGGAATAAGCAATGCCATGGCCTTCAAAAAGACGGCGACAAGAGCCACTTGGCATAATTGATTTCAAAGCCTGAGCCTAAGGAGTCCCAATCGAGCCGGCATTGCAGCGATGTACCCCCCGACTGCATTGGGATGGCATTTTTTCACGCTTTGTTATTTGCCGCACCTTCCATTCCATGAAAAGTCCTCTGTGCCTGATGCAAGGGCCTCCCTCAAGCTGCCGTTGCTCACCAGTTCAGTCACAAGCATCACCTGGTCACCCTGCACATACGCACCGGTGGTTGAGTGTCACTTCATCATCATTGGAACTCATGACATGATCATCCAGCTCATATGTGGTTGAATATTGGCACAGAAGAGGACTGCCTGCGCTAGGCATTCAAAGCCAAGTGGCCAGAAACTGACTGTATTACCGGAACTTCCAGCAGAAGACATTTTTGACAATAATATTAAATTATGCTGAAACATATTCGTGTGCTGAGATTGACCACCTAGACAGCCCAGCTGTGTGCCCCTACCTTGAGGCAGACCCCATGGAATGCCACCACGTTGTCCTTATCGCAGTCATGCATTACCAGCACCTCCCTCAGCAGCGCCTTCTTGTGCTCCTCGTCCAGGGGCTTGGTGATCACCTTGACAGCTACCTCCTGGCTGCCGTTCAGGACGCCCTTGAACACCTGCAAAGCGGATAATAACAAAAGTCAACATAATATAAAGAAAGCAAATAATTATGAGTTGTGGGACATCAAATTTCTTGACCACGAGTAGATTGACACGCATATGGGCTGGAACCATACACTGCAACTACCGGATTATACTAAAAGGCAACTCCATGACATTTCAATTGGCAAAGACCCGTACATAAAGCTTGCTTGCCCCATGAGCATCTCCGCTTACCTGTGCGTACTCAGTCGCCCCCAGCAGCACCGGCGCCCCATCCTCCCCAATGCATATGGCCACCGCCTCTTGTGGCAGCAGCACCATATCTGCCAGTGCCGAGGTGTTGAGCAGGGAGGTGTGGGTGTCGAGCAGAGAGGAGGAAGTTGCTGAAGTGGCACAACAAGCAGTCAGTAAAGAGGAAAATGAATGGAATTGGGTTCCCAGCAACCAGCAACATTTACCATGCAGGCCTGTCGGGACATTGCCTGCAACATTTATGAACCTCGAAGGTACTAGGTGTCTAGGTCAACCTCTAGACCTCCTGCGCAACATGTTTCATGTCTGGGCCAAGTATCCCTGTAACCCATTTACGCTGGTGCGGGTTTTAGGCTTATGGCTTATACCTCCCGCCTGACACATCTGGCACAAACATCCTTGAAACCCGATTAAGCTAATGCAAAGTTTAAGGAATAGGGTTTACACCTACTGCCCAGCACGTGCAAAAATCACGCCATTAGCAGGTGTAGGGTTTAGGGTTTATAGTTTGGACCTACCGCCTGGCGCGTCTGGCGCAAACATCCCCGTGATGTCGTTCAGCTCGTGCGGGGTCTCAAACTCCTCGGTGGCCTCCCGCAGGAGGGCATCGTCCTTCTCAAAGCTAGGGTTGCTGTACAGGCGGGCGCCACCCAGCGCAGCGACAATCTCTCCCTCAGTCTGGCTGTAGGCGGGGTTGTCCACCAACTGGCTGCTGCCTGTATTCACACAAAGATTGCTATAATCAGGGCACAGGTTTCTGACTGGGGTACCGGTTCTTGAGGTCAGGCTGGACGCCGGTTGTCCATCACATGTTTAGGGTTCTTGGTCTAAACCCTAGCCACCTTAGACCTTCTGTCTGACTGATTGGCCACCATTTGTGTTACACACCACTGCTTAGGGTCTCAACCCAAACCCTTAACCCTATCAGTCCTGGATGCCCATGCTGTTGCTGTCACTGTGACTGAAACCCTAGCGTAGGGTTCCTAGTCTAAACCCCACCTGTGTCATTCCCGAACAGCATGAGGTCCTCCTGGATGCCCATGCCTGCCGCAGCCATTGCTGTGATCAAAACCCTAGCTTCGGGTTCCCAATCCTAAACCCTACCTGTGTCATTCCCGAACAGCATGAGGTCCTCCTGGATGCCCATGCCTGCCGCCGCAGCCGTCACTGTGGCCAATTGCTGCGCCATGCGGGAGGAGGTCACGCTGTCATTATCTGACTCATAGAACAGGGGGCGCACCACCGAGCGGGGCACAAAGGGGGAGGCGATGGGGGATGGCGCCTCCCCAGGGGTGGTGGCGGGTGGTGGGGCGAGGGTCGGGGAGGAGGCAGGTGAAGGGGAGGCGCTGCCAACGTCAAAGGGGCTGGCTGTGGGTGAGAAGAAAGCCTTTTGTGCTGATCCCGGGGCCCCTTGGGCGGAGATGTGGACGGGGATTGGGCGCTGGGTGGGAGAGGGTGTGGCCAGGGCCGCGTTGGACCCTAGGGCTTTCACGATGGGATCTGGGGATTCCAGGTCATCATACTTGATCCCCTGTTTGATGGGCGAGTTTTTGGCCGACTGGTTGTAGGTGGTGGGCGAGATGATGTCCGATTCCTCGGGATCTTTGCCCTTGCCCATGAATCCCCAGAACCCGCGCCTGCCGGTCTCCCCAGCCGGGGTGGTGGTGATGTGGAACACCTTCTTGCCCTTGGTTGGGGCTTTGGAGGGTTTCATGATGGGGGTGTCGGCGGCGGGTGCGGTGGATAGGTTGCGCAGCCCCTGCTTGTGCATCAGGCGGTTGGTCTTGCGGCTGCGAATGCACCTGGGGATGCACACCAATCCCAGCACCAGGAGGGCGAGGGCAGCAAGGGATCCGGCGACTGCAGGGGCAACAAGAAAAGAAAGTGAATGGTGGATCAGTAACATATCCTGTCACAACTCATGTCATTGAAAAAAGCATGGTAGTGAGAGCAAACGCTATGGGTGGCCTATTGTCCAGGAAGTGATGCCTGCCACAAAGACAGCAATGTACCAAGGTGCTGCATGCGTATTGCGATGGATGCGGCAGGCGGCGATTGTAGCTGCGTACCTATCCCAAAGATCTCCACTGCAGACATTGAGTTGTGGTACGCAACATTGCCTGCATAAAGAAAGCAGCCTTAATTGATTGCCACTGATGCCGTGCAGCGCACGTCACCCAAGTGAATCTGGGCCATTGGATCCACCAAGGGCTTCAGTCCAGATGGCAAGTGCATGTCCTTGATCCACAACGTGTTTTACTACATGTCCTTGATCCACAACGTGTCTACAAATCCACAAATCCACAAAGTCTGCATGTCCTTGATCCACAACGTGTTCTACGGGTTTCAGTCCAGTTGGCAAGTGCAGGATCTCGGCATAAGCAGCAGCATGCAGACTTTGGGTGGCACAAGCAGCGCATGCGTGGCAGCAAGTGGGGATCCTCACCATTTGGTGCCGCAGGTGGGGGTGGGAGGGTGTTTGCTGGGGGCTGCGCAGTGGGAGGGGCGTGGGGCTTGACACTAGGTGGTGAGCGCTCCACGGGCTTGACAGGTGGCTTTGACACCACTGGGGGCGAGCCCACCACGGCAGGTGGCGATGGCTTGACTGCACCCGGGAGGAGCGGTTGCACATTTAGGTGCAAACCATTCACGGACGCGGCTCCAACAACAGTGCAATTTGATGAGCACTTCAGTGTCAGTTTGTATTCCTTAAATCCATGTAACGCAAAATGTGAAGTTTATTGTTTGGTTTATAGCAAAGAGGTCCTCACCTGGAGGCACCACCCCATCGGCTGGGAACCCATTTGAAGCGATGATTTCTGCAAAGGACCCATCGTCGATTGCCTCCTGCGTGGTTGTCTGTGCCTCTGCCACAACCGCTGGGTCGCTTGCATGGAAGACGATGGAGAGGGGGATGACAGGGACGGGTGCTTTCATGATATCCAATGCGCCTGCACGGGGGGTACTGATTAGCATTGCTCTGACTTGTAAGTCGCACAGTGGTGGAGGGGTTAGCAACAGCATGTATCCAATGCAGGCAGCCATGACATGATCCACTGGCAAGCTTGATGGTAGTTCTGATACATGGCGTACAGGCATTAAACGGGCGCTATATGTCATGGGACATCAGTGGGGTGGATACTGGCCCTAAGCCCTAAACCTAAAAAAACCCTACTTACCCTGCAGCCTCCTCCTAGCTTGCGAGGGAGTGCCCGGCTGCAGCTTGACATTCACCCCCCTGATGGAGTTGTCCAGCAGCAGGGAGTAGATGGATGCCATCATCATCTCGCTCTCGCTGGTCCCGATGGACAGCCACTGCTCCCCTTGCAGGGTGAGGTTGGCGGAGGCGGAGGGAAGGTTGCCCACAAAGCCAACCGCTGCGGGAAGGGGATTAATTGTGCACAAATCCATCAATATGGCATGGGAACCTCACGAGTGCAGAAATCGTTCGGCCAATTTGTTCAGCCACATGAAGTCCTGGAACATGCAAGACATTGTTTGTGATGCTTAAAATAAAAGTCATTTATGCATTCCTTGACATCAAGATCAGACACAACCAGCACTACCATTTAATGAACAAATCTTTCCATTTGATTGCATCCCTTACCATCAGCAGCAAACAGGGCGGCATCAGACCCCGCGCATGGCCCCACTGCCAGGTACGTCATGTCACCCGTGTTCCCATCCGCAGTAGCGATGCACACCCCGTCATTGGCCGCCAGCTTCACCCGCAGCGCCTGTGGCGTCACCTCCAGCTCCCACTGGTAGGCCAGCATGGGAACATTCGCCAGCGCTGTCATGTTGTAGGCAACAACTGGGGCACCGGTGAGCGTCTCGGGCGTGGCTGCCTCCTTCCCAGAGACCTGCACCCCCAGGCACAGCCACGGGTATGCTGCCAGGCACACGGATTGCACCCTGGGGCCATATGACCACAGCTGCTGGCCGGCCACGTCTGGGAAGGAAGGCAGGGCGCACTCGTGGAGGTGCAGGTAGTTGGCGGCTGTGGGGAGCAGGGTCTCTGACACGGTGATGCACTTGGAGGTGGGGCCGCCGGGCAGCCGAAGGAAGAAGCCTGCGTGGCAAGGGGAGGGCGGTATCAGTCGCGCGAGAAGGGTTTGGGTATTAGGGTAAGGGCTGCATTGCAACAGTGGGCAACTAGGGCTTAGTAAGCAGGTTGTAATTGCCAATTCTGAAAATGCCTGTAGGTGACCAACGTAATTTGGCATTCGAACAACATGTCCAGTTCTGACATCAAAAGGTCAATTAATCGCACACACCGCAAACCTCGCCAGCCCATCATGCATGCTTACAGTACACACCCAAACAGCAGGCCAAGAACCCATAACATTGGCCATCTGCCCCTAATAGCTGCCCAATTACCCACCTGTCTCGCTGTGCACCGCCAGAAACTCCTGTGCCGTGATGGCATTGATGCTGGACACGTTCACCCCCTGCTTCAGCAGGCCCTGCTGGACCTGCTCCAGGCGGTTGAAACTGGTGAGGCGCTCAGCGCTGGTGGCGGCTGCAAGCTCTGTGGGGGCTGACACTGTGATGGAGGCGGTGTAACCTGCGGGCCCGGCAGTAAAATATTCATTTTTGAATCCAGTCCAAAGCTTTGGAGTCCATGCAGACGTTGAATCCAAAGCCGCTGATACCCACCATTGTTGACCAAATACTGCACCACAGTTGTCAGCCATGACAGCATCAAGGGAGATGAAACACAAACACCCCTATGGCAGACATCAGCCCTGTGTCGATAAACGACATAACAAATATGTTTTAGTACGTGAACAAAACTGATAATCTGTCACACCCCCCTGGCCATTCACCCTGACCCACCCGCAAAGTCGTCCACCGTCACTGTGAGGTCAGCTGGCGATGCAGACAGCTGGTCGTACACCACGCCCTCCAGCGCAGCCTGCAGCGCCTGTGCCTTGACCTCCTCTGGCTTGGCCATGTCAGCGCCGGTGAAGAGGAGGGACATGCGGGCCTGGTGCCAGGTCAGGGCTTGGGAGCCTGGGCGACAGCATTAAAATAAACTCAGTGCGCAATTTATTGCTAAAATAAATTCAGTTGAAATTTAAATTTAATCTTTTTGTAGCGAAAAACGGACTAGCTGGCCTCCCAGTAATTACCGTAATCTGATTGATATTGACATTACTAATTGGCAATCAAGAGCGTGACCCTGAGGCCCACACAGTCATCAAGGTGCATTTACATGCATGCACAAATCCTGTCTCGTTCTTACCGCAGTTGCTGCACTGGCACATGAACCTAAAGGCGCTGATCTGGGACCCAATCCCGGCCTGGAATCCCGAGATGCGCATCCCCGGGAGGGGGCACCTGGCAGTCCATGGCATACCCCCTGCCTCGGAGTTCTCCAGCAGGGTCAGGCCAGACTTTGTCTGCTGCCCCCCAACCATCCAGAAACCCCCGGCGTTCTCAACCTGACAAAAAAGAAAAAACATAAGGTTTAATAACAGATTAATTTCATTCGCGCTCTCCACTTTGGATGTGCGTTGGATGGCACAGGTGTTAAAGTGCATTAGTTTAGTACGGGTACAGGGTAAGACCTGGGATGACCAAACCCTGCCTGTGCTGGCCTACCATGTGTGCATTGTCACAAAATCACAAAAGGAGTCAAATGAAGACCACTCACAATACCCATGTCTCATCCACACCTAACATTCCAGAACCCCACCTTGGCCAGCAGAGTTCCCCGCGTAAGTGCGCCCGCGCCCGCCAGCACCACCCCGTTGCTGCAGGTGGCAGAGACGGTGAGCAGGGCACCCGCCTTGGTCCCCGTGTGCCATGAGGTGATGTAGGACCCCTCGGGGCAGGTGAATGGGTCGCTGAGCATGTCCACGCTGTATGGGCTGCCCGCAATCTGCCATGTGGAGGTGGTGTTGATGGAGGTCCACACTTGGGACTGGGTGCCGGTCACTGCGGAAGAAGGGGGTTGTTAGTAGGAGGTTGGTAGAAATACAAGATAGGGGCGGTGCGCTGTAACACACAGGTGGAAGTTGCAAAATTGGTGTAGGGGGTCATGCTCATAGTGTCACTGAGAGACGGGGTGTCAGCAGGCTGGTGGGCCAATGCAGAGCTTAGGTGGCGGGTCATGAGCATAGTGGCATGTGGGGCTGCAATGTGCCCAACGTGGTGGTGCCGGATGGGCATGCATGCGGGCGATAGGCGCAATGGTTACCTGATGCATGGGCGCTTGCCTTGCATGCCATTGACATTGTGGAGCACTCCTATGGCAATGGGATCTATTTGCAACGCATCGGTAAACTGTTTGAAGGCCCCATTAGCCAAGCCTTACCTGCTTGCTGGCAAGCAAACTGGATTGTGATGAGCGCCCCAGTATCCTTCTCAGTGCTGAATTTGAACCCTCCCAGCTTGGTCCCAAAGGGGCACACATCCAGGAAGCTGCTCCCCGGGACCCACATGCTGCCACCAAACTCAACCGCTGAAATCCCCGCAGAGCTGGCCTGTCCCCGGATGGAGGTGAAGCCATCCCCGCTGGATACCTGAGACACATACAAAGCGGCAAATAAAAATAAACAGCAAACAAGTAAGAAAACCTCAGAATTTTGATCGATATAACATTTGGTTCCTTTTGTGGAGAGGTGAAGATCCATGCAGTGTTGAGTAAATTTGTCACCTCACCACTTTGTGTTTACATGTGTGAGCAAAACTTCGCAGCAAACTATTTACGTTGTCTGTCCTTGAACAGGCGCATGGAAGGAGGAGATAGCAAAGGTTAGGGCATTACCCTCCAGTCCTAAAAACCCTTACCTGCGCCACGCTTGTGTTGTTTGGGAGGGTGGTGAGCGGCAGAAGCACCTGCCCATTGCTGCACATGACGTTGAAGGGGGCGGTGAGGGACCAGTCGGCGCAGGCACCGGTGATCCACCCGTTGGCTGCAGGGGGGGCACACCATAAGTATGGGTGCGTGAGGTACTGAAACTGCTCATGGTATCCGGACATGGTGGAGATTTAAAATGGGACCTCTGTGGGGAATGCCACAGGCCATGGCCATGTAGATCTGGGTCAACACCACAGACGTGTGATGCAAACTCTGCACCCCGCCTCTAGAACCCTTCCCGCAATATGCTGGAAACCCCATGCCAACCGTCACCCATGCTTAGGGTTTAGGGTTCCACGCACATGCCAGGCAGCCAGAGGCCTGCGGGAAGCCATATGAGAAGCTGGTGATGAAAGCACCCTCTGCGCATGAGCCTGCAATTGTGGCCGCAGTGGGGGGCACAGAGGCTGCGCTGACAATGCCAGGTGTCGCCTGTGCGTCGCTTGCGGGCTGGGGCTGTGCGGTTGTGGGGCCGTGGGGTGACAGCCAGCTCAGCAGCACATCCTGGGTCATGGTGTCTGCAAGGGGGAAGGAGAGGGGTGAGTACTGGGGAGGGATGCGTGGTTGCAGATGGTGCGTTTTGAGGCCTATGTTGGTGGTGTGCGCCCATTCTGGTGGGCCATGCATGCGCAAGGGTTGGTCAGTGGAGTTCATGGTGCTATGCATTGGCAATGATTGCCATGATTCCAATCATCGCCATGCCTGTGCAATCATTGAAATGAAGCCATGCATGCTCAACGATTCCCTCATACAGCCACCAGTGTGAGGGAACCAGTGCCCGGCCAATGCATGGCAGGGGAAGACCAGACAGCACAGGGAAGGGGATGGTGCTTGCAGTATATGGGTTTGACTCCTCCCATCAACGCACCACACTCCTGGGCGGTGCAAGGGGAGCACAGGAAGGAGTGGCCCTTGGCCCCGTCCGCAGCCAGCGCATACCCCGCCACCACCATGTTGGGCGGGCACTGGTAGGTGGAGTCGAATGCCCCGCCACTGCCAAACCCTAGCAGGGTGTCGCTGGCCGTCTGCACCCTCCTGAACCCGTAGGGCGCGTTCACCGTCACGCTCTCAGACAGCGCCAAATCTAGGGTTTTAGCTAGGGTTGCCTTGAGCTGCAGGCCGGTGCTGCATACAGCTGTCACGTCCCGAAGCTGTGAGGTCATGCCTGAGCGTGTAGGCTGGTAGGAGACGTCCATGAGGAATTGGGAGATGAAGGCCCCTGTGGGGCAGATGTGCTGGGTGGCGGGTGCGGGGGTGCCGCCCGTCCCCAGCCAGAAGCTGCCCACGGGTGCGCCGTCTGCTGTCTGGTCTGTGGTGAACAGGTCTGCAGCCAGGGGATGAATGGTGGGCTGAATCAGGTGGCTGAGGCAGAAATGCAATAGTTGGGGGCTGCATTGGATTGCATTGCTGGGGCGAGTCCTTTAGTCTTATGATATACAAGCAAAGTTTGTGGCCGTGCTGCGCGTGTAAGGGTGCAAATGAGTGACTTGCAACCTCGCTGCAGCCTCCCAGGCATGGCCCAAACCCCACTGCCATGTGCGTGTTGCCAGCGCCGCGTGTGGATGTGTGCGGGAGGGTGCAAGGATTGGTCATTTCCTCACCGCAGCCTCCCACGCAGGGCCCGCACTGCACCGCCATGTGGATGATGCCTGCATCTGCCGAGGGGCTGAGGTCCCAGTGGGCCCTGAAGCCGGTGACCTTGGTCCCCTCGGGGCACACATCCATCCACACCGTGGCGTTGCGCAGCGCTCCCTGGGGCAGGTCCAGTCCCCAGGAGGAGGCCAGGCTGATGCTGGTGAAGCCGCTGGGGGAGGCGCGCAGGGCGTAGGAGGTGGTGGGCAGGCTGGAGCCGACCGCGAAGGCGGTACCGTCGCTGCAGTTTGCCTGCGGTGCATTCCATGCAGGTGCTGAGAGCTGGGCAACTGATAGATCGTAGCTTTGTTCGTTCGTGCATCAGGTACAATAGTTAGTTGTGTCCCCAAGCACTCCAGTCTTTGAAATCAGGCAAGCAGGTGGCTTCAAAGTCTCAGGTATGTGAGTGTTTAATCTGTGCAACTGAAGGAGCGACTGGCCCCGCTTCAACCCTCAGCACCAGCCCAGTCAATGTCACACCCAGTGTGCAAGATGCTTAGGGAAGCACATGGTTGTGATGCGCTAGTTTGTGAACCCACCTGGACGTTGTATATTCTTTCGTGGGTGCAGAGGGACTTCCCACACTTCTCCCTGACGGTGCGTGTGTTGTAGGTGATGGCGGTCACAAACTGGCCAATCTGGCAGTAGCCTTCCTGGATGGAGCCCTGGATCAGGTTGGCGTCCCGCCCACGATGGACCCCAAGCCACACGCTCTGGTCTGTGCCTGGTATGTGACAAAGGGAGGCGTGAACATCGTCTCTAGTCGGTCCCCACCACCAACCCACCCAAAGCACACCCATAGTACCAGCTATAAGCAAAGCCCCACTAAGAGAGCTCAGTGGCGCAACTTGGTGCAGGGCCGACTGGCTGTTTACTGCTGTCATGCACTAATAACGCAGGCAAGGCACAAGTAGAGAGCCCGTCCCCCGCCACGTACCACTGGCACCCAGGCACAGCCGCACAGCCTGCACTGGCACACTGCCGAGGGTTGCTGGCATGACAGGTGACCTGAAGTAGCAGCTGGTGCTGTTGCACTGTGACCAGTCGAACGAGGACGTGCTGATAGGCGCCGGTGGGGCACCCAGTGTTGGCAAGGGTGCATTATAGAACAGGAGCTGGGAGCTGCGCAGGGTACCGTAGCACTCGGTGTTCACGCAGGAACACGCCCAGTAAAAGCTCTTGGTGGCGTTGCCAAATCCAAGCTGCACACCAACCAGAGGTTCAGAAACAGATAAAGAAGGGTACAGACGGTTCCGCAGCAGCTAGTGGTTGGCGATTCGATGTGCAGTTGGTCTGTACCTTGGGGAGGTCTGGTGCCCAGTTGAGGCAGAGTGGGAGGTCTGAAGCTGTGGTGCGTGTCTGCAGGTATTTCCTTTCTCCTTGGAAGAACGGCTGTTCAAACAGAGCCACATCGCACCGCACATCGGTCACTGCAGCAGCAATAGCAAGGGGTCACGGATGGTGGAGGTTGGTGGAAGGTGGGTGGTTGTTGGGCGTCTGCATGCATCACGAGGGACCTTCAATCAAGACGTTAACATGGCGCTGGCACTTGGCAGTGGCTTGTGAACGGTAGTAGTACATGGCTGATGGGCACTATGTGTGGATGCACCCCACTGGGCTGCACAAGTAAGTGCAATTGTGGGTTGTTGGTCGTCGTCCAACAAACGGTTGCAACCATGTGCATGGCGGGTACGAGAGCCAAACCTGAAAGTTCCGATGCTGCAGCGATGCAGAGCACCGATGCGAGTGCAAAAGCAACGTAGGATAGCTTCCTGCCCATCTTCCTGTTGGTGCCTTCAGAGACTGGAAGAGGCTGTTGCCGGCATTGGGGTGGCCAAGGCCGTGACAGGGTCACCCTTGAAGGGTGTCGGTACAGGCTCTTGCTTGCACTCGAGGCTCGTTGCGCTTTTTTGTGCACGATTGGATTCTGAATAGTGTTTATGGTACAGGTTTGCAGGGCTTTGCTGAGTTATGTCCGCGGAAGACTGGCGCATTTTGTGTTTTGGTCAAAGCACTCGTCGAGTGACTCGACGAGTCAGGGCCAGGCGACACCTGGCAATACATTCCCGTTTCGGTAGACGATATTGTACCCTTTGGCAATGGGCAGACCACCTTGTTATGGGCATTCCCAGACTCTGGGCCAGAGCACGCACCCACCCAAGCGTTCAAAAGGGCACAGCCACTTGCTGAGCAAACCCCCGGGTTTCAGTTCAAGTGTCTGATTGTCTCCATGCCTTGCCCTTTCCACCGAGTTGGCTGGTGTATGTACACAGTAACACTTGCATGCAACTCCAGTTTAGCGTTTACCCCAGTCCTTGCGTTATCAAAGCTGCCACTAACAATTTGTTGACTGGCATTTGCCTTGCCCGGACTGCCCATCTTGATTACGCATGCATGTGCGATTACTGCATGCGCGTTGCGTTTGATCCCAGCCTGCCCACACCTTACAAGGGTTTTGACTCACGTACGCATAGAAATAGACTGCCCAACCTTTCTAGGTTCACTATGTCATCAGACCAGGCAGCACTGGACCACCAGCCCGGAGAGCCCCAAGACGATGACGGGTGGGATGTCTTCAACACCAGTAAGTCGCCCGTGTTCCCAAGCTTGACACCACATGACAAACCCACTGGCCGTTTTCCTGCAACCTTGCGCATACTTTCCACCATATACGTTCGTGCCACTTCCACCTCCACACCCCATATGCATGCATGTATTCACAACACCACGCATGCGAACCCCCTGGCCGTGTGCCCCAGGCCAACCCGCCACCGCCGTTATTAGCCTCCTCCCCGCCTACTCCAGCAGCGAGGACAGCTACTTTGTGGAGTCAGACGCAGACAGGTGGGGTGGGGTGGAGTGGGGAGGTGGGGCGGTGGTGGCGGAGGGCGGGCGATGGAGCGGTGGAGGGGGTGTCGGTGTGATGTAGTGGGGTGACGTGGGCATGGAGTGGTGTGGGATAGGGCTGGCAGGGGCAGGGCTGGTTGCCAACGAGGGGAGTGGTGGCGCCACTGTGCGCCAGCGCCCCGACCCGCCAGCTCCCCATCCCAAGGCCGGCGGGAGCTGGCCATTGCTTTGCTAGGCCCTGCTTACCACCACTGGACAAACAGCACCAGTTAGTACAGGGGTGGGCAGCAGGGTGCCATCATGGCGCCACACAGCTGGTTGTCAGGAGCGTAGGCGGAAGTGGGCATGGTCTGGCAGCTCATGCCTGCATTGCACAGCTTGGTGCTGCCGCTGAGTATTGAAAATGCGTGTGCATTTCCATCGGGGGCATATCTATCCGGCACCCTGTACCATCAGCGAGCCCCTGGCTTGTTGCGAAAGGGGCCACCTGACAGGGTTTAGGGTTTAGGGTTTACCCTGACGTGTTCAACACCCCCGTGCAGCGACGACAGTGCGACAGTGCGCCAGCGCGCGGCGCAGCAGCGGCTGAGGGACTTTGGCGAGAGCGCACAGCCGGCGCAAGGGGGGGGGCAGGATCAGCAGCAGGCGCCTGCGCTAGCACTCCCTGGGGCGCTCACAGCATTTGATGAGGTGGGGGGCCCTCCAGCCTTTTTGGACCCCGAGGCAACCAGGTGAGGGGGGGTGGGGTTGAGGGGTGATTTGATGAAGTGGGGGGGGCTCCAGCCTTTTTGGACCCCGAGGCAACCAGGTGAGGGGGGGTGGGGATTGAGGGGTGATTTGGCCCATTTTGCATGTGTGTGTTTCGTGCGCTAGTGCGCCACCCTTCTTGCGCTAGTGCGCCAGCCATGTATATGATGTTGGTTGTGCGGCCACGCATGCGCTCCATGCACGCCCCATTGCGCACCCCCCAGCACAAGTTATTGCCCAACCGCCCCAGCAACTCCTTACTGCAACCTCGGACAAGGGTGCCACACCAGTACTACCGTAGCGGGAGCAGGGTGGAGGTCAACAGTTGCTGATTGCTGATGTGGTCCAGCATGCCTAGTACACTGGCACATTCCAACATGCTATGTTATGTGCTTGTTTGCATTCCAGTGGTGCAGCGAGACTAGCAGGTCGCTTGTGTAAGCGGCGCCAAGCATTTCATCCTGGCTTTATTCATACGCAAGGGCTCGTTCCTGCACACACCACTGTACCCAAGGTGTTTTGAACCTGCAGGCAGCTGACCAAGTCTGTGCATGTGGGTCGACCCATGGGCGGCGATGGGGCGGGCCTGGCGGCGGAGGCTGCGGGAGGCAAGGGGGCGAAGGGCAAAGGGGAGTGGGACATCGCCAGCATGGCCCCCATGCTGAAAGGCCAAAGGTGAGCCTGCTACATATAAAGTTGGATAGGCTGCACTTCGAGGTGTTGTGTAGGTTGGAACCGGCTCGTTTGTGTGGCTTCAAAGTGAGCTAACGCGGTTTTGTTGCTGTGATTGCGAAAGAGCGCAGGTTAGCATGACACGCCGCCATTGATAGGCAGTTGGCAGTAGGAAAGGGATACCGTGTGCATATCGCGGGAGCATCCGCACTGGTGGTCTAGTGGTTGAATAGTACCCTGCCACGGTACAGATCCGGCCAGTGCACAGTTCTCTTTTGCCTTTTTTTGAGGCGATTTCCCATATTTTTGCCAGGCCTGGGGTGGTAGGTAAATTTGCACCATTTTTGCTGGTTCTGAAACACAACGGCAGGCAATTTGCAAACATGTAGTGTAGGCCGCAAGCCTCTGTTTTGTGGCAGTTATATTGCATTTTGAGTGGTACACATATAACCTCCTACATATTACTTGCCTCCTGCCACAGCACACGGCATGCACTGCCACGTGCCACCATGCTGGCAGCACTCTGGAACACTTTAGTTGGTTCTGCGCTGGGCATGTTGACAGCATGAGGCAGCCCTGTTTGGTGGCGGTGCCAAAGGGCTTGTACTGTTAAGAGGCACAGGTTAGGAAGAGGACCACAGTATGCGCAAGACCCACGCCCTCATCTACCCACACATTACCAGCTCATCATCACACCTTACCAGCTCATCGCCACACACCCACTTAACCCCCTTCCCGCTCCCTCACCCACAGCCAAGCCGAGGTGGGTCCTGGCGTGATCATGGGTGCGGCTGTGCGCTACCGCACCGAGGACCGGGTGGTCACAGTGACTGCAGCACAGATCGCAATGCTGGGGGGCAACGCGGATGGGATGGCGCCAGAAGGGGTGGGCGCACAGGGGGGCGCGGGTGCACCGGGGCCGCCTAGGCCCAAACCAGGTGAGGATGGTAGGGTAGGGTGGGGTGGGGTACACCTTGTTGCAAAGAGCTAATTGGTGGGGTGCGTTGGGGTGTCACTGTGGGCAGCTGTGTGCATGCTGCTGGGCAGGGGAAGGGGACGGTGTGAGGGGTGTACGCCATGGTCACCCCCTTTGTGGGCAGGAGTACTTTGCCCGCTGCCCATGAAAGTGCAGATGTGCCCATGCCGATTCACCATGTTCCCCCCGCACATTGCTCATTGCATGCACATTGCTGCACATCACAATTTTACCCTGCACATTCCACGCACATTTTTACGCATTGCAATCTCACCCTGCACATGGCATGCACCCTCGACCACCCCCTGGCCACTTCCCACACCCTCACCACCCGCACCCGCCCCTGCTCCCCCAGCCACCAGCGCCATGCCAGTGGACAAGTTCCTAGAGAAGGGTGTTGGCGGTGCCCAGCTGCCGCGCAAGCGAGGTGACCGGGTTGACAAGGAGAAGGCCAAGCGGGCCAAGGGGCAGAGCAGCGTGCATGGCTGGAAGACTGAAGCGGAGATGGCCATGAGGCAGCAGTTTGACAGCTAGAGGCACGTGGTGACCAACATAATGGATGGAAGTCCGCTTATGGACAGCCTCCCCTTTTGCTGCGGTACCCACGTGCTGTGGTGGCATGCCTGTGGCGCGGCGCGGCTTCACTGTTCAGATTCAAATACAGTAGTAACTAGTATATACCCTTGCTGTAGCCTTGAAGTTGAAGTGCTTGAGCGTCCACCTAACAGATGCTGAGTTCAAGTGCGTCAGTGTTGACTGTCACAGTGCCACTGGGCGTGATGATCATGCATGCATGCAGTGATTAACTGCACTGAATTATGGGTTTTGAATTGGCCTGGGTCACACACATGTACTCAGGCTGGGTGCTGTCACAGCGTTGAAGGACACTGGCAGGCTGCTCGAGCAGGTGCGGTACGTTCTGCCTGCCAATGCAACATTGGACCTCCCAAATTTTGATTTCTCGAATTTTAAAATATTTTAACTTGAACAAGTACATCATTGCAAGCCGCCGGCGGCCACACAGCTGGGGCTAGCCACAATTGGGATATGCGGCATCAATTGCAAGCATCAGATGCACCAGCCTAATCAGAGATTGCTGGGGGCAATCTCTTCAAGAGTGCACAACCTCCACGTACGTGTCACTGCTCAAGCTCAGCCTCGTGATTAAGCTGTGAGTCAGCCAAACGAGCACGCACAAGGTGTACTACTACGCTCAGTGCAACGAGCACCTGCTGCATTCAGGAAGCGGCTGTGTGGAGCCGTGTCAAGGTCTCAATCTTGGTTCAATGCGAGTCAACCAACAACCGTCAAATGCTTGTGACCACCACAAGGACAAAATTGGCACACCCTCTCAGCCTGGCGCGTGCCTGGCAAGCACCCGCCCACCGCCACCCTTGCGCCCCTCAGCAGGGCACCACTTAGCGTGTGCGCTACCCCCCTCCCTCGCCCTCCCCACCGCCTCCCCCGTTCCCCTCCGGGGGTGGCAGCGGCGCCCCCAGCTCGAGGGTCTTCAGCAGCCTGAACAGCGCCGCGGCTTCCCTGATGCGCGAGAAGTTTATGCAGAAGGCCTGCAGCTCGATGAACCGCTCCTGCACGCTGATGATCTTGTTGCGGATGAGCGACTGCAGGAACACGCACACCAGGCGCACCAGGCGGTTCTGGAGGTACTTGTCCTGCGGGTGTGGAGTGGGGTGGTGAATTGGACAAACACACTTGAGGTGGTTAGGCTTGTGGTTAGCGTCAGTGTTGCGGTTATACATGACTGGGGCCGGGGGCCATAGCACATAGGGAGGGTGACGGGCAATGATCACCAATCGGTACATGCGCATCATTTCTGAAAATCTGCAAACAGCGCCCGGCCCCGCCACAGCCCAGCCAACCCCTTACACCATCCCCCCTCCTCGCCCCATCCACCCACCTTTGCATTCTCGCAGGATGAGATGCAGTTTGAGATGTAGAGGTGCACAAACTCTGCGGGCAGCGCCACCGCCGTGGTCAAGCGATTGACCACCTCCATGCTGTGCAGGCTCATGTCCATGGACACAAGCACACAAAGGTACTCGTCAACAGCGCGGGACTGCATCAGCTTGAGAACAACCTGCGGGATAGGGGAGAGAGGGAGGGTTCAGATCACGCACATGATGGTGGTGGTGGTGGGTCCATTCGTGGGTGTCCGCTTTAGTTGTGGGGTAATCAGTGCAGCACACCGTATTTCAAAGTTTGTGGGGCACCACCACTGCCACCTCCAGCCCACGCCCCACGCAAACATCACCAGCCGCACCCCAATAGCCATGAACTGGTTGTGTCCCACTGATCCATGCGCCCCACCTCCCTCCCCCACACACGTCCCACCACCCCCCACCGCCCCCAGTCGCACCTCAATTGCGATGACCGGGTTGTGCTCCACTAGGTCTGGCAGCCTCTGCGGGTTGAGGCCACATCTGTACACCAGCTTGGGGTCTGACTCCAGCTCAACCAGAACCTGCTGCTGCTGGGAGGGCACAAGCGGGCCCTGCGGAGGAGGGTGGGGTGGCCGGGTAACTGTGTGTGTGGGGGGGTCAATGAATGAATGCGCAAAGGGTGCAATGCACCTGCTGCTGCTGTATGGGACCAGTGGGTCCTGTGGGGTCGAGTGAGGTCAAGGAGAGCCATTCCATTCTCATCCCTCCCATTCCCGCCACACGTGGTGCTGATTGCTGAACCCCAATCTCATTTCCCCCACACTTGGTGCTGATTGAAGCAGTTGACACCACACGCTGTGCTCATCATGGTGGTGGCCTTAGTGCATGCACCCCCTTGCTCCATCATCCTTGCGGCGTTGAAATTTAACCATTTTCTTGACTAATTCATATGCAACTCGACCGGAGAAAATAATCTAATTTAAATTCATGCTGGATTTTGTATTTTTGCATTGCAAATGCCCATCTGCCTCCCAACCCCACACTCAGCACGCCACCGTCCCACACACCCCCTGGCCCCAACACAGCACCCCTTCCCCCACCTCCGTTCCATGTGCATTGTGCGGCTAGCCAACTTGTGCATATTTCTTGCACGATGTGTGCCCTCTCCCTCCCCCCCACGGTCCACACTTCCACCCACCTTGAATGCGCGTGTCATGAGGTCCTTCACCGCCTGCGCCTGCGCCACGTCAGCGCCCACGCCACCGTCCCACACCAGGTGGTGGGGGAGTGGGGGGTGGAGCCATTGCAGCTCCCCTGGAGGGGACAAGAGGGGTGGGTGCGTTCGCAGCGGGAAGGGGAGGGTACTTCTATCTAAAGTACATGATAGTCTGTTCTCCTATATTATTCAATTTAAAATTTATATCGCATTTCTAAGCAAACGCAGTGGCAATTAGCTGAGGCCGCTCTCTTTTCAACCACTGTCGGGATGAGCAGGTCCTTTTTAGACTCATTAAATCAACAACCCTTCTGCCCCAATCCTCCATGGCCAGTGGCCAGCCTGCCCCTGTGACTATGGTTGCTGCGGCCAGGTATTAGGGTTTTTGCCCAAGGTTCTTGCCCGCATTGACGCTACTGCTCTCCTCACACCTTCCAATGGCGTCAGCACCGGCGGCCGCGGCCTGATGAAGGGCGGATCCAGGCCCTGCAGGGACAGGGTCTCAAGCAGCTGGCTGGAGGTGGCTGCGCGCTGCGCGTCGGTGGGGGGCGGGAGCAGCGCATGGGGCGGCGGGGGTGCGGGCAGCACCCTGCTGGCTGAGGCCGCGTGGAAGCAGCTCACCAGGGGGTCAAAGGGAGCCCTGCGCAGGGTTATAAAGCTGAAGTCAGTGGCTGGACAGATGGTGACGTCAGTTGCTGGATTTGACAGTAGATTAGGCAGGTTGTCATCATGGCATGCTAGTGATAAAACCGAAGCTGAGCTGCGCGACCCCGGCCGATAAGACATACTACTCATACAATAGGTTGTAGAACAAGAACAAGAAGATAAATGGTGCTGGCGCTTGACAGCGGCTGAAATAGCAATGTGATGCTGTGGGCAAGCGCATACCACCTGGGGCACGCAGGGTGCGTGTACTGTGGAGGAAAACGTGTGGGGGGCACAAGCTGATAGTGGATATTTATTATACGTGTCTCTGCCATACATGGGTGGCAATGCACATGTGTGTATGTGGTGGTGGTGTGGTGTGTGTGTGTGTGTTATGGGGCACACCATGTGGGTGCTGACCCTGGCGTGCTGTACAGTGAATGGTATTATCCCCCCTGTGTGTGTGGGTCATGGCAGGCGCACCTGTCCAGATACTGGCGCTGCAGCGTATCGGCATCTGGCAGGCTGCGCACCCAGGGCTCCACAGCAAGAGCGGCATCAACCACGCTCTTGGCGCCAATCTGTTGAGGGCATGGCACAGGTGGGTTAACAAGGCCCAGGGCGCAATGCAAGGCTGCTGGCAGGTCCAGCAGGTGAAATTTGATCATTACATGAAGGGTTTTATTTGTGAGCTTGTACTGGGTTGTAGCTGTAGCTGCAGCTGTGCATATACAACTCAGCAGGCATTGTGAGAGCGGCTTGCATGTAGGAGGCAGTGCGGCCATGAGAGCATGACCCGTTCAACGATGCGGGTTGGAGCGTGGGTTGCAGGTATTGTGTTGGGTTGGGCACAGCACAGGATGTGAATTGGCTATGCTGGAGTGGGCACGCACCGCTTGTAGGTTGGAAGTGTTGAGCAAGTGGACAACAAAAGCGCGCTCCAGAGGGTCCCTTTTAGTGTCACTCGCTGCCTGAAAGTGGTGCAATGCTTGTGTTGGAAAGATAAAAGTGAATGGAGGAGGCGAGCAACACAAATTCGCAAAACATCCGCACCTTCACCAGAAAGTGCACAAAGGGGTTGGCGTTGATGGTCTCGGATTTGTAGCTGTCGCAGAGCAGGAAATATGCACAGAACCTCTGACTGGGTTTCAAAAGCTGTCCGTCCTGCAGGCAACGCAGCAAACTCTTGTGGTTGAGCCCTGTCCCCCGGAATTTGCATGGGTGGGACCGTGTGCATGCATGCAGCAGTCAATACCTCCAAGAGCAGCACCAGTGCACAGAGCGCCCTGAAGTGTGTTGCGCGGGCAAACGCCCGGGCAAAGTCCTGAATCACGCTTTCAAGTATCCCACTGTCCCCAGCTGTCAATACAGACAACAGAGACGCGGTTTGTGTGGGTGTCAGCACTGGTGGCATTGCTGGCTGTGTTTGAACTGCCGCTGTTCATAACACATAACGCTATCAGAATGGCTTGCAACCTGGGATAACTGGCACGGCACGGGTTTGAAAAGTTAAGACTGCTTTTTGAAACTGCCAGACAGCAAACGCTGAAAGGCTACTGCTTTGAATAAGTGGGTGGTGGGATGCTGGCAGCCGCTGTTTTTGACACTTCAGAGCGTTCAATACTGGTTCATGCGCACGGCAGGCTCCGACCCAACAACGGTGGCATGCAATTAACACCGATTATCTGTAGCAAAGTGATGTGAGTGCTGGCAAAGCCGTACATATCCCTCTTGAACTTCAAGCATACTCCAGCGTGGGAGCGGAAGGGTCCAAAACCAAGATGGGCGCAAAACCGAAATTTTATGACACCCCCTACAACATAATATACTTATAAAACAAAAGGCCCCTCTGAAAATGTGCACCAATTGGCTTTGGCATGGCAATGTCTCGAAAGTTTCCCTGAAGGCAGGCCTTCCTGCTGGGGGTGGAGGCCTGCCAGTTGGGATTTGCACAGGTCACCAATTTGCTTTCAATAAGAGCAGGGCAGCACGGCCGGCTTTGATAGCTGCTGCATGCATGGCGAATGCGGTAACCAATGGCCAGGCCCTGATATTGGCCAGGGAGCGGGTACCACGAACGAGGTTCTTACAAAGGGTGTGCACTTCAACCCAACTATAAAGTTCACTTTGCAAGTTCATTCACTGACCTGAGACCACCTGAATTGGGCGAGGTCTGGGTCCACATCAATACTCTGCATCTGATTCAGTGATACGTGTTGTAGCCTCTTATAATTTTAAATAATCACTATGTGTTTACTCATAAATCACACATTGCACTAACTGTCCAAACCCTAGGGTGGCCCACCTGGCCAGTGTGGCATAAAACTGACATCACCAGCAAGCTGCAGCTTTATGAGGTACTGTTTGCTGCTGCCACCACTATGCCACTGCGGCCCGACTGTATGCCACAGCTGGCCTCCAAAACGTTCAGGCAAACATCTTGACACCAAAATCATGCTACACCGCAATGCGCTCCATTCTCTTTCTGGATTTTGCTTGCCGCAGCATGAATATTGACTGGTTGGGCAAAACAGTAGTTGAGTGTGTAATATAGTGGAGTATGTAATATTGGGCCGTACAATAATCACAATCGCATATTGGGCAGTACGCTTCTGCAGCGCAAGCAAACTTTCGCGTTGCAGCCAGGTCCTGTGCTTGTGAACCTGCACGAGTGTGGCTGCGCCGCTCTTTGCCTGGCTGGTAGGCTGCTGCTGCGCCTGGGGCTGCGATTACTGTGCGGGAGGTGGGTGGCTGCTGGCGCCTCCTGCAACTATCCCCTGGCGCAGCTCGCGCAGCAGGTCCTGGAGCCCCTCCGGGACGGGATCTGCACAGCAAACATCCAAGGGGTGAGGGGTTTATGACAGCTGGCGGAACGCATGGTGGGGGCTGGCATCTAGATCAGCCGATATCGCTACCCGCCAGCAGGCACAAGATGGCAGTGATGTGCAACATCGCGAGTGCTTGATTCTGTGACACAGCCATGCCCTCATATTTCATTTTATCATCTGCTTGCATTTATTTTACATTTTCTTTATATCCAAATTCTTCAAATTCAAATGTAGTTAGAAGCCAGGCTGTTGCAGGAGACGTGAAGCAGCAGTGGCGCCACCGGCAATGATTGCAAGTAGCAACAAGAGCTGTGCACATTCGAGAAACGCGTACCCAGGACGGGCGACGGCGTGATCATTGCCAACGACGGCAGCGCCTGCCCAGGGGCAGCGGTGACGGGCGCCAGCACGCTCCCCGGTAGCGCGGGCCGTCCCGCCGGCGTGGCCGATGCGGCGGGGGTGGTGGCTTGCGCCGGCACAGGCAGGTTCCCGAGCAGTCCTCCAGCCCCTAGCCCCAACGGCACCGGCGCAACATATGCGGGATCCTCAGCTGCCGCCGCCACACCTGCTGGAGGAGCTATCCCCCCTGAAACCATCGCTGCTGGAGCCTCAGTTGGTATAGCATCAGCCGGTGGAGCCACAACCGCTGGAACAACTGGCGCCGAAACCGCAGACGCTGAAGCAGCAGCTGCCACCAAAGTAGACTCAGGCTCAGTCGCCGTTGCCGCAGCAGCGCTTGGGCCGGCGCTCGCTAGCGCGGCAGCGGCAGCCCTAGTGCTGGTTCCCGCCCCCAAAGCAGGCCCTTGTCGCGGCGGCAGGGGTGGCGCAGGCGGCGGGAAGCGCGGCGCCTGGAACAGGATCTCCAGCTCTGCCAGCTTGAGGACCTGCCTGTCTGCCCGCAGGGATCCGGCAATCTCCTGGGCGGTGGCGTGGGGGCGGGGCGCAGGCATGTAGTCTTCCTGCTGCGCCGCTGAGCTGCCCGTGTGCTCCAAGCGGTGCTTCACAACCTCCATGATGCGCTCCTCAACCGAACCCTACGTAGGGATAGGGGACCGGGGTTAGAATATGGTCAGCATTTGTGCTGGCAAAGGCAGTTGATGCGCCCTAACATGACTGCTGCTCAGTAGGATCTTGAGTATGGTAGGCACAGGTTGCGATTGATGGGTCGAAGCTTGAAGTGCGCAGCAGCGCCATGTGCATGGGCAGTAGTATGTATGCACGTACCCACCTATAATCACACTAAAAATAAAAGAATAATAATACAGCAATATGTTTGGGAAGATTACTGACTTCTCGAAAAGATTACAATAGAAATGAAAGTTGAAAGCCCTGCAAATGCACCATGCGCAGCACCTGCATTCTATTTATGCCCACAACACAGCTGGGTTGGGATGCAATGACCATTGATTACATTGGTGCCAGATGCCAGCCCCACATGACCTTTGCCAAGTGTCCCCCTCCCCTCCCACCTTGACATAGAATTTCTTAACCGTCACGCTGCGCGTCTGCCCCATGCGCCAGCTTCGCCCGATTGCCTGCTCCTCCAGGGCCGGGTTGAGCGCCGGCTCCAGCAGGAACACATGCGATGCCGCCGTGAGGTTGATGCCCACTGCGCCGCTGCGCACCGACAGCAGGAACACGGTTGTGGGCGGGGCAAGCTGGAAGGCGTCGATGGCCTGCGGGGGATGGGAGGCGTGGGGTGGGTCTACAAAAATCAGCAGCACAAAAGATACAAAAATGGATCGGCAGCCCAAAGGCCTGCAGGAGTGGAAACAACCGGCGTAGAAACCACGGACTTACACCGGTTTGTGACGGAGCAATTTATTGTGATCCTGAGCGAGCAATGCCCCCATGTGTGTGCGCGTTACAACACTGTAGTGTCCATCATCGCAGAGCACAAAACATTCCCGCACCCATTCCCCCCTTCCTCTCCTCACCTCCTTCCTCTTCTTGAGCGGCATGGAGCCTGAGATGGTGCGGTAGCCAAAGCCCTCCTCCGTGAGCCGCACCTTGAGCCAGTCTATGGTGCTCACGTACTGGCTGAACACAAGCGCCTTGGAGGAGGGGTCGGTGTCGCGCATGTGGGTCAGCTGGAAAGAGGGGAAGTGGGAGAGTGAGGTGGGAGGTAAAGGGGAGAAGGAGGGGGGCTACGCTAGGAAGGGAAGGGAGGAGGGAATACGCTGTCCATCACATAATATAAAGATGTGCAAATGAGCACCAAGCAGTCCTGGTCACCACGCATCGTCGCCATTATAAACCCACAATGCTGCAATGCTGATAGAGCACCAAATCAGATAATGATTGTGCTTATGCCTTGACTCGAACATGATGACTAACATGCCCTCCACCCACCTCCTTGATCAGCGCCTGCAACTTGCTCTCGCAGTGCACTGTCACCATTGCGGGTGCGGGTGCGCCACCACCCTCCTCCTTCACACTGGCTGCAGCAGCAGCCTCAGCCGCCGTCACACCCTGCCTCAGCTGTGTGGGGTTCACAGGGCCTCGGCACAGGGGGCAGCGAGGGTTGGAGGTCAGCGCGCCGGAGATGCATTCCCTGAACAGGGCCGACAGCAGGGTTGGGTGGAGGGGCGAGGACGCTGCCTTAGGCATAGGGTGGGGGTGTAACGGGCGGGGGATTCGAATTGCATTAGGGTTTTGCGTTTGGTCCAGGGTGTCGTTGGAGTGACGTGAGAGCGCTGCAGCTGGGTGTTCCAACTGCAGACAGACCACAGCCAACACTGAATGCCACAGCATTACTACCATGGTGCAGACACCAGACATCCAGAACACGGGCCCAGGGAACCCCCCCACCCACCCGCCAACCCGCACCTGCAGAACCAGTGCTGGCATGGCGTGACTGTGGGGTGCTCCATGGCGTCCAGGCAGATGCTGCACTCCCCCTCCTCCGCCACCAGCCCCTCCTCCACCGCCTCGTGGTGCCGGCTGTGGTCAGGAACCACCAGGTCCTTGCTGCGCAGCGCGCCCCCGCTGCACACGCGGCGCATGGGCAGCAGCAGCGACATGATCTGGAGGGTGCGCTTGGCCACCGCAGCATGGCCCATGGCCACATAGGAGCGGAACTGGCGCTCGCTGGCGGAGTATGCCTCGTTGTACAGGCGCTGCTCTTCAGCCGTGAACACAACTGCGTGGGTGGGTGCATCCGATTAAAATTGATATCTGTGTTGACATGGCTGGGGGACATGGGCAGTGGTATTGTAATGTCCGTTCTTGCAAGAGGATTTTGCCTTGCCATGGGCTTCCTCCAGATCTATAATGCTCAACCATCTGCAGGCATCGTGAATGAAGATATATCATGCATTAATGCTTGCTTGTCCAGCGCACTTGACTCCGCCTCGTACCACGACAGACCACACACCCTCCAGTACAACGCACCGCATGCCAACACAGCCAGCTACCCGCCACCCACCCACCCCACCCACCTGCGATGTTCTCCTCCGTCTTCGGCGGGAGCTGCAGGACCTTCTCCCCATCCAGCACCTGCTCCTTGGTGTGCCTGAGGGGAAGCACACCAGCGGATCATGGCAGGCAGATGAAGGGGTGCAGGCATGGTCGTCAGCAGATATATCCATGAAATAATTCACATGTGTAGCTGTTCAAATGTCGCGGTCGTTTGCTATATTTTTAAGGACTACGGACAAGCAACAGTTGTAAATGTGCAGCTAGGCGAACACATACAGCTGCCATGACAGACCCGAGCAAAGGATGCAATGCCTGTATGTGAGGCAAGATTCACACATGCATACCTGATGAGGCATTTTGACAGCATGTGGTGCAAGGCACCCGCTGATGATCGGAATGAGCCGGCGTACGCTCCCTTGACCCAGCCATTGAAGAAGGTGGCCTGGTTGAAGGGGGCTGCGCCCAGCACCACAAACTGGCCAAACAGGTCAGACACGTCGGTGTTGATTGGGGTGCCGGTGCAGCACCACCTGAGGAGGGAGATGGGGGTAGGATGGGTGGTCAGAGGGCAGGAGATGGTGGGGGAGGAGTGGATGCTGTGCCACTGGTGGCTTTATAGATATTACCACAGCCAGGTGTATATAGCAATGGTTTAGGGTTGAGCGCTAACAATTGGCATGACATGAGAGTGCACAATAAACACATATCTAAGTGGCAGCTAGCCAGGTTCAACTTCCTGACATGGTGAATTCTGAAATTGTGTACACGCCTATAGCGTCCAAACACATTTTACAACATGCAGCAAAACAATGTGTGCGCCCTACCTGCGGTCCGCCTGCAGGGCCGTGCAAGCCTTGCTGTGGGTCGCGTTCTGGTTCTTCACGCTGTGGCTCTCGTCCAGCACCAGCCTGTGCCAGCGCACCGCACCCAGCGGCGGGAACAGCTCGTGCCCACCCTTAACCCCGCTGCTGTAGTCCGAACCAAGGGTGGCATAGGTGGTCACCACCAGGTCGTACTCCGCTGCCAGCTTCTGGGGGCTGCGGCAGCGCCCCTGGCCGTGGTACATGTGGATGCCCAGCGAGCCGCCCAGCTTGGCTTGCGCCTCAGCCACCCACTGGCCCACCAAGGAGACGGCGCACACAACCAGGGTGGCCCTGCAGGCGGGCAGTGCATCAGCAAGAACGATGGGGGGATGATGCTCGAGCAGATAGCCTTGCTGTGTGTGTGTTGGGGGGGTATCCGGCTAGATGTTTTGAAGGCAAAGCAGGGCAAGGTTTCGGTTACAGCTATGCATGCCCCAGATAATCCTACCTGGAGGGTATGCGTGGGTTGGACGGCGTGGGTGCGGGCAGCACAGTCGGTGCTGGGTTTGCTAGGATGAGCCCCAGCACCTCCACTGTCTTGCCCAGGCCCATCTCCTCGCACAGGAAGCCACCCCAGGGGGAGGGGGGCACGTCCAGGGCCATGCGGCCCAGCACGGGAGAGTACCAGTACTCCTGGCCGGCACTGGGCGGACAAGGGGGGATTGTAAAGGGATGAAATTGGTTACCATCGTGTGATCCAGACCCAGCGCACAGGGGGAAGAATGCGAGGACAAGGGGCTCGATACAATTCTGAGTGACAAGTGGGGAGGAGGAGTGGCTGGGTGCAGTACATGGGCATGATTGGCAGGGTACAGTCGAGAGGATGGTGCAAGTTGTCACAGACACCTCCTGCCAGCACCAACACACCATGCACCCTCTGCCTGCAATTATCCATGTACCAAAACTGCCTTCAAAGCACTTCCTGCCCCGCACAGCCCCATGCGATCTACCTGTTGCTGAACTTGAGCCACAGGTGTTGCCTAAATCCACCCTCTCCCCTCTCGCAGTCCAGCATGAACTGCAGCGACTGGCGCTGGTAGGATCTCAATGGGACGGTGAGGCCAGGTGGCTGGGGCGCCTCTGATCGTGATCCAGTCTCCATGGAGGCAAGCAGGCCCTGCGCAAGGGGGGGGGCAGGGGGAGGGGTTGTTGGTAGGAGGCAGCGGGGTAGGTACAACAAGGTGGGTGCCCAGGCGCCTCAATGTGAGTGGCCGCTGGGTAAAATTCCTTAGCGATGTGCATGGGAAGCGGGCAGCAAAGCCATGTACTTGCGTCGAAGGATAACGTGGGAGTACACCTGGAAGCTCGTGTATTTTAGCTACAGCACCCTCTATTGTGAGCCAGGATGAACACCCGATGGCATGCACCATACCAGCCAATCAGAAAAAGCATGCAGAAATTTTGGAGTAGCAGACCAACAATAAATCCCAAACAGACAGCCCCCTCACCTTGAGGCTGCTGCCATACTTGCTCCCCTTGTCCAGCGCCGCAGCCTGCTCGTCCCGCATGGCCAGGTACGCCGCATCGTGTCGCAGGAGCGCGCGCATGGTGTTGGCCAGCTGGAAGTTGGGCATGCCGGACTCGTGGCGCCCCACAGTGGGCCATGAGTTGGGCATGCTGAACAGGTCGCGGTGGGGGCTGCCGGCAGAGCCGCGCCATGTGTACACCTGCAGGGGTGTAGGAGGAAGGCGGGTCAAGGACATGCGATCCTCATGCATCTGAACAGGGTGGTTGGGGATGTGGGAGTGTTGGCAAGTGTTTAGGGTGAGGACTGCCATGACGAAGCCTTTCCATCCATGCTTTGCAACGCAACACCCAGTTGGCGGAGCTCAGAGACCGAGACTCAAACCACATGCCGCTTCCAATGCCCGCCCACTGCCCGGCCCACACCAAATACAAGGACTAGAGGTGCCGTGCCTAATCACACGATGAGCGTATATGCGACGTATATGCACATGCCTGTACGCTACATACCATGCCACAGCATGACCCCTTCCCAACACCCTCCCACCCACCTTCACCACCAGCTCGCCCAGCTTCTCCTCGGCATCATCCGATGCGGGCACCAGCTCCAGCGCCACCCGCACTTGGGGGTGCACCGCGCGCGGGCTGTTGCGGTGGATGAGCGGGTACACGCCGCACAGGCTCTCCAGCTCGTTCATGACCTGCTCGGGCAGGCGCTTCAGCTCCTGGGCCTGCGCCTCGCTCTCGCGCCATCGCACCACATTGGCATCGCTCTCTGCAGCAAGGAGAGATTTGGGTGGGGTGAGTGAGGTGTGGGCGGACCAGCTTCTTGAGGCTGGCACTTTGCAATGGCTTGCGACACAGAAGCGCTTAGCGTGTGGGCACCATTAGCAAGTACATCCCTCCACCTGAGCATGAAGTTACTGTAACTGTATTGGCCAAGCGCCTAAGCTGGGAACTGGACTGCCAGTAACGGTGCATGTGGTGTGTGTAAGGTGTAGGAATTTTGTTGGCACAGGGGTGTGCTGGCAAGGAAGTGCAGTAATGGACATCTTGAAAGGACTAGCAGCGTGAAGGGACAGCAGAGGGACGAGGTAAAAACAGCATTCAGACGCTGTTCTCACTAGAAGCTGTAAAATGCAACGGTACAGAGAAAGTGGTGGGAGAGGTGTTGCAGCAAGCACCATGAAGGCATTGTGACATGCACATGCCCTCAACGCCCAACCCCACATTGCTTGAAGTTGTGACAATCCGTGCAGAACCCCCCCCCCCCCCCCCCCCCCCTACCTTTCAGCTCTGGGTTGGTGTCCACGTTGGCTGTGGGGTGCACCTCTGGGGCATTCTTCCACTTGTCAAAGTCATAGTGCTGCCCCTCACTCTCGCGCCAATCTGCGGCCAGCGTCAGGCGCTCGCTGTTCACCGCTGGTGACGCCTGGCGGAAGTTGGCTCTGGAGGGCACTGCGGGGCACAGGAGCAGGCGGGTAAGCATGGGGGGCAGGGCTGCGAGTGGTGGTGGTGGTACAGTGGTGTGGGGGAAGGGGGCAATGGGGCAAGTGAGCAGGCAGTGCGCATGTGGTGCAGGGCTGCAGGCGGGGGGGAGAGCGGGGTGGAGAGCCGCAAAGGGCATTTAATGCACAAGACCATATTTGATGACAGATGAGCGTCAAGCTGAGCGTCTGCCTGAAATTGCAGCCCAGGCATGCGAGTCATCACGAGGCTGTTTGATGACCATTCCAGGTTGCTGACCCAGGTGATAATGGCAGTATGTGTGAACAGGGATGTGCTCTACTAACGACCCATACTGAAGCAACAGGTACCACCTCAAGTTGGCACGGTGGCGCTGAGGCAGCTGCAGCCACACACCCCACACACACACGCACTTCGTGATGTGGAGCCAGTGATGCATCGCTCCAGCGTGATGCTATCAGGCCTCGCAGGCACCTGGCCAGGCTTCAGGAACTTCTGCATGGCAGTGATGATGGCTACGCTCAGCGATGCCGCGGAGCGCGCCCCACCGTTCACATCCACGGAGGAAATGGGCAGCACCAGGAGCCCGCCTGCGGTCCTGTGACCTGCGCTCCCCCGGGTGCCGATGAAGTGGTTGATTTCAACATAAGGGGGGACGCGAGATCCCGGCACCATGTTTTTGCGCACGCGGTGCAACGTCAGCACTGGCGCGGTGGTTGAGTTCTTGAGAGGGTCCTTGAAAACCCTAGCATTGATGGCGGTGATGGTGGTGATGCTGTAGTACAGCTCGGGCAGCAGCTCCTCATCATGCCCGAGCCCTAGCAGGGCCTTTGCTGCCTCCATCAACGCCTCCCCTTTGCATTCCTTGTTGACAGTGACGCCGATGATGGTGGGGGGCGTGGGGCCGTTGTGGGTGTAGACCAGCACCCTGAACAGGGAAAATGGCACAGATCGATGCTCAGAGACACACGAGTTGTTCTCAATGCGAGGCGTGCTCTAAACCCAATGCGTGTTGGTCTGCGCCACAAAGGCCCATGGCATATTAATTATGACACATGTGGATGGTGGCCGGTATTACAAGGCAATGTTAATGTGCCACCCCATAGACCAAGCCAAGGCACTCCACCAGCACGCATTATTTGCAATTGTAGAAAATACTTATCACCAATGGCTACAGGGATTGAGAATCATTAACCCATTCCGCTTAGCACACTTTTCAATGTCACATTGTTACAAACTCCAAATTTATTTTACCCAACGCTCTACTCACCTCCGCACGCGCATGTCGCTGGTCTCCTCCTGGATCGCTGGCCCATCCAAAGGGAGGAACTCGACGAACTTCGGTTGAACTGACCCACCCGTGTAGTCCTTTGAGGTCAGGTTGGTGATGCAGATGCGCTCCCCGAAGCGGTTCATGGTGTGGCGGTGTACGGATGAAATGGTTGAATAGAAGCCAAAGGGGGCAAGCTTGGCTTTCAGCGAGGGGATGGTGTGGGTGCCAGCAGCCTGCGCAAACGGGGGAAGTCGGTGGGTGGGAACATTATCATGTTGAGATGCGCCTATTCTTCAAGATGGAGAGGAATTTAGAGTAACCCAGTCATAAACCCTTCGTGCACCCAATCCCAGTGTGAAACCCATGGCCGTCCCCGCCTGCGCCATTATCCCCACTCCCCCCTGGCGCACAATAGCCAGCAAGACCATCCTTGCCCCGCCGAGCACCAACCCCATCCCCACTTTTAACCCCACACGTACCACCTCCACTGTACTTCTGAAGTCCATGCATGCAGCAAATGGGATGCATCCACCAGCAATGGCCGCGACACACCATGCATGTCTGTTGTTCACACATCGCATCCCAAGAGACAGCCTAACGCAAATGCATGTCAACTCAACATCCACCTGACCAGCACCACAACCGCCGCACACCTTCAGTGGCAGGCGCAGCGTGCCCAGCTCCATGAGCACCGCCTGCCCCTCAGTAGCAGGGTCAGGCAGCTCCACCAGGGGCTCTGGCGGGGGCTCAGGGCGGTCAGCAGCAGCGGGCCGGTGCATGCCTGGGAACAGCATGTTGAAGGGGTTGCCATAGGAGTCACATAAGCGATCATCATCTGAGTCGTTGTCCTCGTCCTCGTCATCTTCACCACCCATGGATGCCATCAGCCTCGCAAGCATGACGGCATCGAGGCCAGCCATGTGGGGAGGCCTGTTAGGGGCTGGGGCAGGGCGAGTGGCAGCGGCAGCGGCGGTGGCGGCGGGACCGTGGGTGGCGGCAAATCGCTGAGCGGCAACAGCTCCCTGCGCCCTGCACACTTGGCGCAGGTTTATGTAGAAAGACATATGGGGGCCCGCATTGCAGTGGTGAGTCACATGGGCGCCTGCAGAAGGTGGGGAGGAGTGGGGAGTGGGTACGCAAGTCACAGGTACCGTGTGTTGTATGTCCTGTTAAGGCACTGAAGAACTGGCAACCTCTAACAACACCTTGCAGCCACACTGTTGCATCAATCCAGGCGTACCTGTTCCCCATGACGTGCATTTGCTGGCCTCCTCGTCACAAATAAAGCAGAAACACTGCACGCCACAGGAGTCTCCAAGTCAGGCAACCGAGACTAAAAGGTAGGCCCAAGTGGGATACAAAGCATGCAATAGCCAAGGGCACTGGAGAGGTGCGTTTACCATGTCGCAGTGTTGGGCATTGGAGACGCTTGCTCCCTGCACCAGCTTGTGCTTCCCGCAAACATTGCGCGTGTGGAAAAGATCTTGGTTCCAGACCGACAGGACAACACACACAGGCACTCACTGCAGCTGTAGCCAACAGCCAGGGCAGCCACACACAGCAGGCATGGCATGACCGTGAGCATACCTCGCCTGTCTCTCCCACAATTGCCAGATCCCCTTCTATGTCCTCAGTTGCAGCGGGTGCTGGCGCTGCAGTGGGTGCATCCACTATCTGGACCTCGTTGTCGCTGTAGGTCCCCCCACCCCTTGGACGCTTGATAGGCCGCTGCCGCTCATCGTCTGAGTCGCACGTCAAGTCTATGAAACCCGACATAGTGGTAGCATATATTCCTGGGTGGATAAGGTCAAGTCTGTTCTGTTCACTTATGACCTGCAACAGGAGGTTACTTGAGGAGAAGGGGCCAAGTGGGGGATTTTGGGGGTGCCCATGTTGGAGTAACTTGGACTAGGACAGACAACCTCCTTGCTTTCCTCTCTGCGGTTTATCACAAGTGGGAGCAGTTATGGCAAGTTTGCTTTGGTTCACGCCCCCTACCTTGGCAGTAGTCATGAGTGGGAGTGGCAGTTTTCAAGCAATCAACTTCCTGTGTACGCCAGTGAGCTCAATAAACATATCAGCTGAGCTATGCCTCAACACAAAAGGTCACCAGGGGAGTTTGCAGACGACGCTGGTAGCCAGCACCAAGAACAAGGGTTGCTACTGGCACAGCACGCGAGACTCGCCACGGTTGGTGCATGCAACCGGGCTTCAAAAAAGGTTCGCCGTAACTGATACGTGAAGTTATATTGCTACAAGGTTTACACGACTTCCTTGGGCCTCCGCTGGTGACAAGGCAACGCCACAGAGTCATACCAATACACACGCACCTGGTGTGGACACAACTCCACAAATTATAAGAGATGTCGCCGGTGTCCAGACAACTGCAGGCGAGTCCAGCCCTGCAGCAGACGCCTTGAAACGCGGGGTCACGGGTATAGGCCAACCCACGGCAGAGGTATCAGGTAACCAGAACAAGCTTGACAAGGAGGACTTGTGTCGGTTTGGAAGGTAGTGGCAACTGCCTCCCTGAAAGTCAGCAGTGGCTGCCAGTCTCCAATTTCACAAGCAAAACTGAAACAATGGGGAGCAGGTTAAGACAATAAAGAACTTGGGTATGCGTGCCCAGTACTGGTTACATTCGTTGTCTCGAGCTGTCGCCTAGCAAAAATGAGTTAATTTTCCTGAAATTCAATTTTATTTGAATTTGGGGTTTATTTTTCTGACATTTTACTGACATTTAGGATTGTAATACATAATAAATTCAGTTGGCAAACTGTTACAGGCCTGTTTTCTGGGTGGAATCCTTCAGGTGAACAAAAGCTTCTGGCAGTTCGTGCTTGAACATCGCTCTGCTAACAAATTGCAGTGTAAATGTGCCAGATAACAGTTGCCTGCTGGTCCCCAGTATTGTGCAGACCCTTGGCATGGGCACACACACAATGGGCGCCATCCCAGTCGACAGGGTGTCCCAGCGTTGTCCATTTGCCAATGTCGCTTTGTGGGTGGTCCAGTTGTGGACTTGCAGTTTTAGGCCATCATAGATATTCCAGTTGGTTAACGTTGTCCAATTAAGGCATGGTGGCAATATTATTTTGTTGGGGGCTGTGCTCTTAGATTTGCAATATGGCTTTCATTCCACGCCAGATCATGCCCCATATAGTCATACTGTGCCCCAATTAGTGCAACACACTGCCTACCTTCTCATTGTGATGGATGGCACCTGGAGCGTGTACCCCTACATGCACGCACGCCCAGTGAAACATAGGCACGCTCACTTTAAATTTGTGTAGCAAAGTGTGACAGCAGCGCAGCGTCTCGTCCGTGTGTTTCATTGGGCACTGCATGCATATGCTTGCAAATATCCTTATACACAGCAGTTCACCTTTGCCATGGTTCGGGTACTTGCGGTACTATGCAATTGATGTGGGCACAGACGCCATGCGAAATCTTCCTGTCGCTTCAAGCTAATGGCCGGCCTACCCAGTTGGGCAGTTATCATCGGCCTCTCAACTCCCAGCAGTTGTTCCAGCGGCATGCCAGCCACATGCCGAGCACTTTTTGCAGACAGTCATTTCCCTTTTCAGAGTCGCTTGCCTAACAGCGTGCTGCAAGCTAGAGCGCATGCATCACCGATGACGCGGTTTTCAGCGGGGTTATCTGAGCTTTGCCACAACAAGGGGGGAAAACATTTTTTGCTTGGACACTCCGAGGGAACCACCACATGCATGCATATCACCAGGCCAGGCCACAAGACACCTGTAACTTGTTTCCAGTTAAGGTACGGCATGCAAGCCATGCCACAAGCAGCTGTCCCAACGACGGTGGTGGTTGTCAGCTTATAGACGAGAGTTCCCCACCTACGGTTACCCAGTAGCGTTTTCACATACCTGTGTACAGGATGGGTATCTGTGCTTCGACGGGGCAGGACAGGGCTTCTGACAGTCCGTGGCAGGCACCAATTGCCAACGCCGCACCGGAACCAACAGGACAGCTGGTCTTTGAGCTGACCACTGGGCGAGCAGAGGACTACGATACAGGTGCTTGCAGACTCTGCTTAGGGCGTCATGTGCGACCTTGTCAGGTCGCTGAAACAAACCCTTTTGTCACAATGCAGGTTGGTAATCAACCTTGCGAAAGTTCCTGTTCTGTCACAAACACACTGTGGGTCAGATATTTTATTCTATCTAGCAGTGGTTGGTGGGTGACCTCAAACTTCAGTGGTGCCACTGTGCCCAGATAGTGAGGACACGGCAAACGAATGCGCAGTGCCAGGGACAGAGCGGCCATGGGTAGTACACCCAGGGGTGAACATAAGCTGGCTGGAAGGCTATGCAATACCTGTAAAAGCTCATTACCTGGACGGCAATGCCCACCAACCCTTAGCACCTGTGGCAGAAGCTGCAGCCCGCTGCATTGCTGTTTTGTTTGCCCTGCAGTTGCAAGCTCTATGCCCACGACCCAGCGAACTTCCACGCCACTGCCAGGGCACGTGCCACTTCCGCCCTGGGCCGAGGGAGCTACACCACTCTTGACCACTGCTGCCCTGACCAGAACCTCAATTGGGACTCTCGACCTCTTAATCCACCTTTGACAGCGCCACCCTTCACACCCCGCAAGGAGACACACACGCGCTTCAAGAACACAGCACTGTACGCTGGCTTCCCCGCCTATTATGATCGCGCATTTGCCAAGGCAGACCAGCTTTCAGTGACAGCCATTGCAGGCAAGACCCCCATGTGCCTGGTGCAGCTGAGGACAAAAGAGCAGAGGCAGCAGTGGCGAGAGGGTCACGGGGACAGCGAGCTGGTCTCCTACAGGGGCAAAACAGTGCAGCCCACAGGCCTGGAGGATGGGTTGGCACGCCTGATGATAGGGGATAGGACCATGTTCCCAGCTGGCAGCGTCATGGCGGTGAGTGCTCGGTGAAGTGCTGGAGTTAACCAGTGATGCACTTGTGGTTTGTGCAAGTTCAACGTGCAAGTGCAGTATATATAATGCTTGTTTGATCAATTGTCGACATGATGAACATGTTGATTTTCATTGATGCACCATTCAAATTGCTCTGTTATATTATGATGGATGTACCTTCAGCCCCCCCACACTCTGCAAACCACATGGGTTGCCAGGCTCACTTGCACTGCATGGTATGCTGTGAACGCCCCCATCAATGAAAAATTAATCCAGCAAAAGTCTTGCTGCAACTGATTAAGGTACTTCATGAATGTGCAGGAGTTCTGGGTCCACCTGGACCAGGCTTTCGAGATGCTGCTGTTTGGGATCTCCCACTGCTGCTGCTATGGTCACCCCCATGACACAACGGGCAAGTCACAGGAGCTGAGCTTTGTCCCCCACTGGAGCGGCTACTCACTCCCCTGCGGCTACATGGTCCGCATCGCCACAGACAGGGACAGCAACTCCAAGATCAGGAGCAAGAGGTGAACAGTGCTACATCACACTGTCATTTGTTGCAAGATGAAATGACATGTATAGGAATACATCTAAGTAGCTGACACAATAGGTAATTAGTTACTTACATGCATTCCAGCAATAGAGCCAGATTAGCAGTCAGTCTTGCACATGCGGCGCCACGCAGCTCTTTCCTGGCACTGTTTGAACCACTTATTGATCCCACGCGACTTGAGGTCCTGCTGGAGTAATAGTATTGTGCACAATATTGAGTAAATTGCTTAACATAGGGGCATCTCAAAAGATAATAAATTATGGCAATTATTGTTGTGTAGCCTTGGTAAACATTTGCTATCACAATTTTATAATGTATATAAAGTTTGCTTCTTGTGCTTTTTCAGAAAGGGCCTTATGTATATAACATTCTATTTTGGGCATTTATTGTAATGCAAAAACCTTAAATATTTGTTTTCGAAATGCTCTGTAGACAATCCCTGGCAACGCATGTCTATCCACTGTGAGTGCTTAAAACTGGCTGTCTGCAGGATCTGGCAGTTGTAATATTCTGTGAACACTGCAATCAGCACACACGACCACATGCGCCCAACCTAAGCCCATTGGAAACCAATACAGTAGGACCTTACCTACGCATGTCGGTTGCCCACCTTGGTCTGGCAGCTATGTGGTATGGGGTGCCACTGCAGTCAATACGTATGGGTCACTGATGCCTGCGTGGTAACCCTACAGGGTGCGGCTGGACCTGCTGTTGCCTGCCCTGACTTTTGGAGGGTGGTTCCTCCATTCTGATACCGACCATGCCAGTGGGTGCGTGGACATCAAGATTAACTGGTGTGGGCGCCCCTCCACCGTGGAGGAGTGGTTGCAGGCGGTAAGCCGGCTCATGCACACTGACCTCAAATCCCACACCCACTTGCAACATTGACAATCATTGCGTTACGCAAACGGCCAGGGACGATAAGTTTTCAATGTTGCTTTGTGCAGGAGATCTGGTACGAGGAGAGGTGGGCGACGCGGGCCGCGCACATTGGTGAGTTTGAGAGGCCCGCCTGTGCTGCCGCAGTGTTTGACAAACTGCCTTAAAAGTCTTGCTCCAGCTTGCGTCTTGTGCTAGTTCACTTTGTGATGGCCCACCTGTCCTGCATCTTGCATGGCACGTGCAGTTGCATGCGGCTCAGACACTCAGTGGAGAGGAGTTATTCACTTACTGAAACATGTTGCTGCCTGTGTGTGCAGGCAGGCTGTTGCCAGTGGCCAAAGGATATTCTACTGAGTGTCTCGCTTGGGAAATGGTGTTGACGTGAAAGCGCACACTGTGAGGATCCCGTTGTCAGCCTGGCAGGACCCTAGCAGGGTCCTATGCATGGATAATCACAATGTCACGCCCACTGAAGGGAGTGTGGCTGCCACTGCGCCAATGCTGCGTGCGCTGTGACACACTGTGCAAGCAGCCTTTAGGTGTGACCGGGGACCCATAATGGGGTCTCGGCAAGGGGGTGCTGATCAGGTTTGGGCGCAGGCGAATGAACATGGGCATGTTGCAAGCCTGTGCTTTACAATGACTTGCATGCATGCCTGTTCAATGAATGGCATGCTTGATGAATGAAGGGCAAATGTCGTAGTAGAATCATTACCTGCTCAGCAGGTTGCGTGTGGACACGTGAGGGCTCAAACATTTGATGCAACGATTGTCGATCAGCAATTGCTGCAGCCGCTCAGCTCTTGTGACACCATTGTTTGCAACGTATACTATAGTCTTTGTACGTTGTCACCGTACGGCTCACAATTTTGCAACTGCAATGTCTCATTCAACTTGACATAGCCATTTACTATCACTCAGTAAGCTACTCTCACATCTGTCTAGACATTATGATATGTCATATCATAATCACTGTGAAGACAGTTATGGCTACCAGCAAACTTGAGTATTAATCAAAATTGCTTCATTAAATTTGGCTGGCTCGACTGTCAGAGCAGGTCAGAGACATCTTGTCAGGCACAAAATGCCCTAACAGAGCTGCCACTGTAAGTCGCATAAGATGCCACTGTCTTGCGGCATATCTCATGTCATATGCTTGACGTCCAAGATTTGCAGCATGCCATGCCATGCAGCAATGAGTTTCTGTAGCGCAATCTTGTGCAAATTTTATTGAGTGTCCTGCAGTTGCATATAAAATGACATTATCTGCTGCACAGATTTCTGGGCGTCACACAACAGCACTAACCCTGCCCCTCTTTCACCACGTTGTACATTTTCCAGCTTTTGTCTGAGCGTTGCAGCATGCTGTGACTGAAAGAGACAGCAGCTGGGGGCAGCATCATGGCAAAGGAGACAATTGCTGCAAGGTTAACCAATCACATCTCCTAGTATCATCAGGGGACCCTAAGTCCACCAAGTGAACTGTACCCCAATTCATTATCCTTGAGGATCCACATAAACAGACAGCTAGATCTTTTTATATAGGTGGAGGTGGCGATGGCAGTGGTGGCGGTGGTGGCGATGGTGATGGTGGGGAAGCAGGTGGAGACGGAGGAGGTGGGCAGGGGTGGGGGCGGTGGTGGTGGTGGGGGGAGTGGTGGCAGTGGGGGGGAAGG
>JAULBX010017192.1:0-89502 GCA_032358255.1 Heterotrichella gracilis | reverse complement strand
CTAAACCCTAAACCCTAAACCCTAAACCCTAAACCCTAAACCCTAAACCCTAAACCCTAAACCCTAAACCCTAAACCTAAAACCCTAAACCCTAAAACCCTAAACCCTAAACCCTAAACCCTAAACCCTAAACCCTGAACCCTAAACCCTGAACCCTGAACCCTGAACCCTAAACCCTGAACCCTAAACCCTAAACCCAGAACCCTGAACCCTAAACCCTGAACCCTGAACCCTAAACCCTAAACCCTAAACCCTAAACCCTAAACCCTAAACCCTAAACAGCAGCACCTACATTGTAGCACCTACATTGTAGGTCACGGTAGTATCTACGCATCATATGACATGTCATCACTATTTGAGTAAATACATAAACAGCGTTGATCATGTAGGATACTAGCTAAGTTTCAAGTATTGCATAATGATGATAATTCGAGTCACAAGCTTGGGAAGATGCATACACTGCGCAGAGATGTATTTCATCCAAGCCCATGCCACGCCTTTGGATGGCATCAAGCATTCGGCAAGCAAGCATGGTGAGACGTGGAGGGTGGGAGGGTGGGGGTTCAATATGCGCATGCGCTGCAGCGCTGTGCAATTGCAAGATGTTTGCAATCCTTTTATTCATAAGGGGATGACAACATTAAAACCTGGCTAAGCTGCTCTGGCAAAACCCTGCTCTCGATCAATGTAAAAATTGAGCAGCCCGGCTGTGACAGCAATGCGCACCAAGAGTCCCCTGACACCATCCAGTTTGGGTCCCCATTTCCATGTTCAAATCGAATTGCTACAATGGATTCATTATTCAACATCGCAATGATGCATGATAGCATTGCCATAATGGATGCCATTGCACCAATTTGCAGCCCGTCACAGCCACCCACTTAATATCTGCATATATCATGCATGTGGTAACTAAAAGCAGCCTGCTGGGAGGCGTCACCTAGTATGTGCACTGCCCCAATGAGCAAGGTCTACAGTGGACAATTCAATCACTTTGACAGCTCATCTGCGCGTTGGGTGGCTGCATACACAGCATTCATGAAAGCAGCACGGACGCCCGCCTTTTCCAGCTCATGAACGCCAGCAATGGTTGTGCCTGGACACAATAACGAGGAAGGGTAAGCATGCCGCGCGTAATAAACAGAAAAGGCTACACAGTCAACATGGAACTGCCATCCAATGTAGAATTTTTGCTTTCACGCGCCAATAATTGCACAACACAGCTGTTTGAAGCCAGACACCATTCATCACCCAGCCACTTCTTTCTTTACAGGACTTTTTAGAGGAACACATAGTTGTGCAGCTTCAATGTGTTTGAGTTCTGCATTGCTGTACCTGCTGGTGAGGTGACCATGTCTTTTAATGCCCCCGGGTGACGCCCTGATTCCAACACCATCTTGGCTGCACCCAGCACAGTCTGTGCCGCCAGCTGTTGCGCAATGTCACGAGGCAAGCCTGACCGCACCCCGCCATCTGCCATGGCCTCAATTGCCAGGAAGATGTATGCCGGCCCGCTGCCACTCAGCCCAGTCACGGCGCTCAGCAGCTTCTCGTCCACCTGCGCATGGCAGGGCAGCTCGAGTGCTAACTGCAATGCACATCTGACAAGAAGAGGCTGCAGAATAGTGCTCACTAACCACTGCGTGTGCAGGCTTGACTGTGCGCACTCCAGTCATGCAGAATTCCGTGCTGTCCTGGAAAATGTTTACGAGCATTGAGACACGCGAGCTTCTCGCAGGTAACCCACGCACCACACCTTGAAAATCATTCCCACTGCCGAAAAGAGTGTTTTCACCACCTCCCCATCCTCGTCTGTTGCCTTGCCTCCCAGGCACATGGCGGCCGCTGTTGCTCCTACCAGGCAAGGGGTGTTGGGCATGACTCGCACAATCTTGGCGTCTGCGCCAACCGCGTCCTGCATGCCACAGCTTGCCAAGCATGTAAGACAATTGCAAAGGGACTGCACCCCAGGCTTAAGGCGTAATATCCAAGTGGTATACCTGCACACTTCACTGTGGCATAGCAGCAATGCACAGTACCCAAGCTTCCCGTTGAACTGCCAAGCTCTTTCTGCCAAGAGGCTGGATTGCACATGCTAGACCCCCCGAGGTAAAACAGCGGGCAACGAGGGGCAAGTGTCTGAAGCTTAGACTATTGCAGGTGCAACGGGTATAATCAAAACCCAATATGTATGCAAATGCGGTTGTTGAGCCTGCCATGCATATCCCTGGGCAAAGGTCTCTTTCAAATGCGGATACCTAGACGTTGCAGGTGCTTAGGCAGTGGAAGTGGATTGTTTCCTGTTCTTTTCAAGAGGGTCCATAGCGCATGACATATGTCAGATCTTCAAATGTTACCCACCTTTATAGCCTGAATGGTGATGCCAGCAGCGATAGAAACAATTATCTTGTCATTAGTGAGCACACGCTTGGCATCAGCCAGCACCGCTGCCACCTGCTGCGGCTTTACTGCCAGAAATACCACGTCGCTGTGCGCAAATACCTGGGCAGCGCACACGCCTAATGAGATGGTGCAAAGCGCAGGCCTCGGAATGCAAGCAGCACCAGAAGCAGTGGCACTGCACGCATCAACTGTTTCTTGTGAACAATCTATTGCAATATGAGAAGGCTTTGTTCATCCTGAGAGAGCGCTTCTTACCTCCGTGTTGCTTTCAAATGACTTGATCCCAAAGCTGTTGAACAGCTCCTTGCGAACTGGTTGTGGGTCTGAGCAGCACATCCTGTCTGCTGCCCCCACACCCTTGCTGATAAAGCCACGTGCCATGGCCTCGGCCATCTGGCCAGCACCAACAAACCCGATACGCTTGTCAGACATGATGACCACACCGACGTTGCTGACTGCTGTGCTTGAGATGCAGCGGTGTACGTGGCGTGGTGGCTGCTTGGACAACAACACTCTTGCCGGTGACGCACGCAAGGCGCGCAGGCGTGGAGCAAAGCAGCGGGGAGCAATGGAGTGTGTGGGACACACCACAGTCTGCAGGCTCTGCTGAGAGGCGCTGCAGTACACAAGGCAGCAAGAGTCAGGGAAAGACAAGGCTGTGCTGAAGGCAATGGCTTTCCCAGCGATGTGCGATGCTGAGCACCACACAACAACAAAACATTGCGAGTGCCAGTGACCAGACTCTGCGCATTGTGGCACAACACGAGGCACGTGACAAGGTGCACGGTGGCTGTGGAGGACCTTATAACCCACCTCAGCGCACTGGTCATGTATTGCTTTGGTGCTGACAGCAATGAAAGGAATTTTATACACAAGCTTTGCTTCCCAACCTGGTAGCGCAATGAGAGCACGATATCAGAACACTGGCTGGTATGCTCTGGGGCATGGCCCAGACAGTGCTGCAGGCCGTTTGCTATACACACGTGATAGTGAACAGCTCCCTGCCTGGGTATGCAATGGTATTTCGAGAAGCTGAACACCCATTGGGTGCAGCTTCTTCACAAGACAACTAGGTGCACCACCCATGACACCTGGCGTCAAAGGGCCAGTCACACAGGGAGATGCAACTGTTCTGCTCTTGTCCCAGGTGGAACTAGCTCTGTGCTACAGGGAGTAGCTGCAGTGCACATGAGCACCGCATGCATTTAAATACCTGTACAGCAGCCGCCTATGTTGGCACACATAAGTCAGCGTTCAGGATGCACCTATTGGACTAAACATGCAAGTTTACTTCCAAGGGTTCAGCTTACCACACAACAAAGTGCTCGCGCACTCGTTCACCGGCTTGGCAACGCGGTGCAACTCGCACCTTGTTCTATGGAGGCTTGGCAACGCGAACCAGACAGGAAACGTTAGTAAGCGAAGTTTACACTCCAAGGCTAAAACAAGTCCGTTGAACTGAAACCCGTGGCGCCACTTTGGAATATATGCATGCATGCATAGAAGTTATTCAAGAAGTGCGAGACACCAAAAACGGGCAACAGCCAAGGAAACGCATACGAGTACGAGAAACGAGTTTGTCAAGTACCAAACAGACAGTTTCTCTATGGCAGACTGCTGTGTGTGTGCATATCGACCACTTTAGTTTGTTTCTCTTTGCAGTTTGGTGTAAACCAGCCTTTCAAAGTTGTGCAAGAGGAGTGTATGCATGCATATAGCCCATAAATGGGGTCACTAGTCGGGGCAGGGAACATCTTTTAACTGTCAAACTAGTCGGGCCTCCAACCGTGCTGGTAGGTGCATCGCAGGACCTGTTTCCTGGTGCTAGTTGCCCTGATGGGCCGCCGCCGTGGCTCTGATGGGAGCTCGTCGGATGATGAGCGCAGGAAACGCAGGAGGAGGGACAGCGCATCACCCGACCGGTAAGGGTGCACAGAGGCCGACTGATGTCATGTTGCGTTGCGAGAAAAGATATGCGTAGCTGTTTGGGGTGATTTAGTGCTGCAATCCCACAGACTGGCAATGGTCAGGCCATGCACATAACACCGGCTGGGACTGGTGACCACGGCTGTGAAGGCTTCTTGGGACGCCCTTGTGCACGCATGTTTCTCTTTTGTTTTTGTGCAGACAAGCAGGTGGTCATCCTATCCTGCAGCGCTATGCATGTGTTGCCAGTTGGGGTACCCTGATGAAACCCCTGGTTTTTTGGGTGCAGGGACAGGCGAAGAGATAGGGACGATGGCAAGGGCATCAGGCGTCCTGACAGCAACAGGGATGATCTTGAACGGCGTAGACCCAGGGATGATGAGAGGGAACGATACCGGGGCAGGGGCGGTGATGACCGCCCTAGTTCCCGCAGCGAGCGTTCCACGCGCGATGATCACAGAGGAGTCAGGGATGGAGGCAATGGCGATGCTGGAAATGTTGATGCCAAGCCCAACGCAGAGGACGTCCAACCTGAGGTGGGCCTGGTTAAGCTGCAACCGACATGCACATCAGCCCAGCCCATACCAGCTGTCTGACACGCACTTGGTGCGCACGGTGTTTTCTTGCTGGCGCCTAACATACGTTTGCTCATTCCAGGCTGTACCCGCCCCTGCGCCTGTGCGTAAGGAGGTTGCCCCAGGCCGTGCTGGCGGAGTGTACATCCCCCCCTTCAAGCTTGCCATGATGATGCGCGAGACCACTGACCGTGAGGGCGCAGACTACCAGCGCCTAACGTGGGATGCGCTGCGCAAGAGTGTGAACGGCCTGATCAACAAGGTCAACGCATCCAACCTTAAGCACCTGCTGCCGGACCTGTTTGCAGAGGTGAGCAACCTGCGCTGCAGTGGGGGCAGTGGGGAACTGAGATATCAGCGTGGTGGCTGCACCGTGCAACTGCTGCATGTTGCTTGGTGAACCAAGTTATGAAAAGCAGTGATGTATGTGTGCTCACCACCCATTGCACTGCCTGCAGAACCTTGTGCGCGGCCGCGGCTTGTTCTGCCGCTCCATCATGAAGTCGCAGATGGCTTCCCCCAGCTTCACCCCCCTGTACGCGGCGCTGGTGGCGGTGCTCAACACCAAGTTCCCGGAGATTGGCGAGCTGCTGCTCACGCGCATCATACTGCAGGTGGGAGGAGGTGTGCGTGACATGCGTGCGGGCTAGGCAGCATGGTGATGATGCACCGGTTGGCATTAGTAATGTGTGGCCAGACAGTCCTACGGATCACAAGTAGGCACCAATCATGTATGGGTGCGCACACTGGTGGACTTGCGTTCATCTGTGTCTCGCATGAAGCCCGCCATGTGCGATGCGGGCTTCATCCAGGCAGTGCATGGCAGGAGGTCTGGAGCACGTGGTGCTAGTCGCCATTTGCAGCACTGTGGACGTGCTGTCACCCTGAACATTGCCTTGCTGCAGTTTCGACGCGCGTTCAAGCGCAACGACAAGGCTGTGTGCATCGCCGCCTGCAAGTTCATCGCCCACCTGGTGAACCAGCAGGTGGCCCACGAGGTGCTTGCGCTTGAGATGGTGCTGCTGCTGCTTGAGACCCCCTCAGAGGACAGCGTGGAGGTGGCAACAGAGTTCACCAAGGAGGTTGGGGCCACCCTGCAGGACGTAGCACCACAAGCGCTCAACACGTAAGATTTACTGACATGGCTGCATGCAATGGCTGCATGGCTGCACCACATATGCGGCAGGCGATTGCACTGCTTATCTAGGCCTTGACCTGTGGTCCATGGGGTGGGACGCGCCTGCCTGGCGCCACTGCTGCTTAACCCACTTTCGCCCGCTTCCCTGCAGGGTGTTTGAGCGATTCCGCGTGGTGCTCCAAGAAGGGCGCACCCAGAACTCGGGGGATGATGAGATCGCCAAGCGCACGCAGTACATCATCACACAGATTTTTGATGTGCGGCGAGTGGGGTTTGAGAAATCAGGTGCGTTAGCTACCTTATGTGCATGATGTGTGCTTTCCAGTGTGCTTTGCAGTGATTCGGTGCAGCGGCCGCTTGTGTGGACTGCGGGAACATCCCGTGGTACCAACTTATGGTTTGGTCTCACCTAGACATTTTAGAATCCGTGCCATGCAGCATGTAAAGCCCTGAAACCTGTGCTTTATTAATTCACTATGTTATAAATACATTGAACACAAGGATGCCATTTTACATTCTGCCGATAACTATCCAAAGAGTTACCTGGATGGTCACACAAACAGTAACAAAACTGCGCCCACCCACCGGCTGATGAACCCTACACTACACCTCATGTGTGAACCCCTCCTAGTAGCACCAGTCACACACTAGAATATATTTGCAGACTTTTATTCAAACAATGCAATTTAGTATCAAGTGAGAGGTTAAAGCATTGTATTGATGTGTGTGCGTTTACAGACAGGATGGAACACATGTATGTGCGGTATTTTTACTTACCTTTCCACCTACGTGTGCTTCAAGCAGTACATCCACATTAGCATCGGTTATATCGCCTTGCGCAAACCAGCTCTGTCCTGGCCTTATACCATCTCAGCAAGGCGGTGTCAAAGCAGCTATGTTGCATTAATTCAGGTGTCGATTTATATGTTCCATATGTGAATACCCAGGGCGAACCACAAGTTCTTTGCCAGCATCCACATCGTTGCTGAACTCCTTCATTCCCTCGCAGGATTCCCTGCCGTCAAACCTGAGCTAGACCTGGTTGACGTGGAGGACCAGGTGACACACGAGCTGTCCTTGGACGACCAGCTTGAGCCCCAGACGGCACTGGATGTGTTCAAGGTTGACCCAGAGTACGCGCAGCATGAGCGGGAGTACCAGGTGCGGGCGCGGCGGGGGCCCTGTGGCTGAAAGGGCTTGGAGTAGGGTGCGGTAGAAGAGGCCATGCACCACTAATTGCGCAGCATCAATCTGCCCATTTTATGCTGTATTTGCTGATGGTCTTGCTCCTGCCTTGTTGCGCAGGCCATCAAGCGTGAGATCCTGGGCCAGGAGAGCAGCGATGAGGATGGTGGGGATGGCAGCGGCAGTGACGAAGAGAGCGAGAGTGAAGATGAAGCGGCTGGCGGTGGTGCCCCGCCCATGCAGACCATCCACGACATGACTGAGACCAACCTGGTCAACCTGCGCCGCACCATCTACCTCACCATCATGTCCTCCATGGACTTTGAGGAGGCTGGCCACAAGCTGATGAAGATAGGGCTGGCGCAGGGGCAGGAGGTGGAGCTGGTCACCATGGTCATAGAGTGCTGCAGCCAGGAGAAGACATTCATCCGGTGGGTGCATGTGGGGAACTGCTGGGGCTGCATGCTGCTGCCAGCTGCTGCCTGCCATGCCTGCCCAGCGCAAACCTTGTACCGACTCCACATGGCTGGTACCTGTGCCTTCCTCACACTGTTCATCCTTGTGCAGCTACTACGGCCTGCTTGCCCAGCGCTTCTGCTACATCAACCGCACCTACCAGGAGCTCTTTGAGGACTGCTTTGGCAAGCAGGTGCGTTGGGGGTGATGTGTGAGAAAGTTGCCTGCCCACCCAAAGACCTGCATTGAACGTGGGCTGTGTGTGTGGCTGTGTGTGCTGCAGGTCGACTACTCCCTAACCCCCCCATTCTCCCTGCGCTGCAGTACGCGCTCATCCACCGCCTGGAGACCAACAAGATCCGCAACGTTGCCAAGCTGTTTGGCCACCTACTGTCTACTGATGCAATCAGCTGGCAGGTGCTGGCGGCAGTCCACCTCACGGAGCAGGACACAACCTCCTCATCACGTATCTTCATTAAGATACTCTTCCAGGTGCACAACACATCCATGCACTGCTGGAAGTAGCCCTACCTGCAGTTGGCATGCCAGGGGCATGATGCCGCACAGAAACCTTTAACTTAATATCCATCATGGGGGAAATGCAGGCTAAAAGGCTGCAATATTGCACGTATACATGGTCCAAGCTGTGCTGCTACCATCCGCTACCACGCAGATGCCATCCTGCACATGCGCCATGTCTCAGCTGGTGTGCGCCACGTGCAGGAGTTGTCGGAGGTGCTTGGTCTGGTGAAGCTGAACGAGCGCCTGAATGACCCTGCTTGTGCTGGGTGGTACGAGGGCGTGTTCCCCTCCGACAGCGCTCGCACCATGCGCTTCTCCATCAACTTTTTCACATCCATTGGGCTGGGTGCCCTCACTGACGCAATGCGGCGCAAGCTGGCAGAGCTGCCCAAGCTCATGCTGCTGCAGGTAAGGGGCAGTAGCGGCAGCAGCTTGGGCTCAGGCTGTGGTTAATGATTCTGGCTAGTTGTGCACTGGACCCTGGCCATGGAAGGTGTTGTCTGTGGGAGACTATACTGGTGCTGTAGCTAATTGCCACATATGTTCACATTCAATACGCCATTCTGCAGAAACAAGCGGAGGCAGAGGCCGCCGCTGCCGCTGCTGGTTCAGACTCATCAGATTCTTCTGATACAGACAGCAGCAGCAGTGACAGTGACAGTGACAGCTCCTCCTCTGGCAGTGACAGCGACAGCGGGTCATCGGGCTCCAGTGGCAGCTCATCCTCAGGCAGTGGCAGTGACAGCTCAGATAGTGACAGCAGCTCATCGGGCAGTGACAGCTCAGGTGAGCGTAGGCTGGGTACAGGGCATGCATGAAGCACAAAGACTTCCTCCACTGCATGCTCTGGTAGTGACAGGTGCAGGGCCAGCCCACCTTGCCAACGTGCGCACCATATTAATGCTGCCTTTATTGTGCATCGCATGCAGGGTCTGATTCTGATTCTGAGTCGGACGGCCATGCCAAGCGCAATGGCACACATGGCAAGCGGGCCGGACATGGTGGCTCCGGGAGAGCAGCCAATGGCACCAAAGGCAGGCGGAAGTCGCCCCAAAGCAGCCATAGAGGGAGATAGCTTTGATTGTGGCCCACGGCGTGACATCGCATGATGCGGTTGGAAAGAAAGGAAAGGAAAGATAGACAGGGGTCCGTCACGCACAAATGCGGACCTAGGGTAATCAGACAGCATTTGCAGATGGTGCACCCATGGAAATGGCAGTGCTGCATGCTGTTGTGGCACGCTTCAAGTGGTTGACTCTTTTTATGGAAGTTGTCAATGGCATTGAACGCTCAGCGTTGAAGTTGTCACTTGTTCATCATGAAAGTTTGCCACTTTTTACAGCCTTTGCCCTCCTACTGTAACCACAGTGTTACACTGTAATATTATTACTTTGCATGACTGACTCAGTTTGGAATCCATATTCGTCATCACATACAATACATTGTATGTGCCGCGCTGGCTAGGCTCAGCCACCGTGACGGCCGGCAGTCACTGTAGCCAATTATTGGCAGATTCTGAATAATCATTCTCTTTTGAAAAACAGGCTCATCTGTCTATTAAATGTTTTTTACTAAGCAATTGCATACCGCTGTGCTTGAGACGTCTTGACCACTGTCTACTAGTGCACCGTGCAGTACTGCAGGCATGCCTGCCATGGTGCCCCTAGCAGGCTGCCAGCGCTGTTACAGTATCATGATCTGCAGATATTATGCATACATAAAGCCTCACTGAGGCTCCGCAAACTTTCGAAGTCCCTTAAGGGTTGTGCATGCAATTTCCTTGGTTGAACAAGTTATGTACGCACTGCTGGCAGCGCTGCGCATGGCATGCCGCACTGCGCTGCAGCCGGCGCCAACATGGTGCTACACTTTGTTTTAACCCCATAGAGTCCTCAACAAGCAGGGTGCACATGGACTGTTTCAGCAGGTTCTATAGAGGGCTCCTTTCGGAGTTTTCCACACGCTTGCACTCCCGCAGGGTTGACCCAAGGGAAGCAATTGGCCCCAATTAATGCATAAACGATGGCTCTAGCGCCCAAAGGTGCTGGTGAATATAGGCACAGTAGAAAGCAGAAGTGGAAAACGTGTGCTACTTCCAAAGACGGCCATTTTACACATGTCAAGTTGGCAAGACTTACAACACAACCTGCACAGCCACCTGGCAGTGCGCAAGACACTATTATAGCTAGCCTGCACTCCCAGTTTCCAGTCCATGGCAAACCGGACCACTGCTGGTGGCACAGCCAGCGGGGAAAACAAGTGATGTCCCAGGAACACAGTCACCAGGTGGCTGGAGACCTTTGGTGTGGTCATTCTAATACAGAAACCAGGTGCCACAAACATTATACCCCAACAAGGTTTCAACCAGCGCGTATCAAGTAACAACCCTATCCACCTAACCACAATGCAGGTAAACAAAGTACAGTTTATGCCATAGCTAGCAAAGAAAATTCCAAATGCGTAGGCAGCAGGCAACATCGTTCAAGGAGCGCGCACTGTCCTGTGTATATCTGACAGGTACCCCAGCCTCAGCCTAGTCCTGTCTCGATCAGTAGACGCAGGTACTCTGTTTGGAGCGACGAGACAAAGGTGAGACCAGCAAGCCACACAAAAGGCTGGCGGCGGCAGCTTGCTCCAAGAGTTTGCACAGGTGGGAGCTCTCAAATCTCTGCACCCAATACACATAGCCGTCAGTGCTTGTTGGTTCATACCACCCAAACAAGAGTGCTTGTGAAAGGTGCACTTGCCTGATATATCTTCAAAGTCAAAGTACTCGTCGTTCTCGCCACCTTCCTCGGCAAAGGTGTCAGTGTCGTTGACACGAACTGCAAGGCAGACACCCAAAATTCAGAGACGTTGCTGTCAAGGCGTGCAGGATTGAGCATTGGGTGTTCAATGGGCGAAAGTTCTACAAAATACAACCACTTACTGTGCTCTGGCAGTTCCCCGTAGGCTTTCAGGCTACGTGCTTCATCAGCCATGTACCTGTGCACAACAGCAAGTTACAGGTGGACCAAAATAAACATGGTTGCAAAAGAGGGCAGCTTGCCCTACACCTGCCATTGGCAGCAGATGCAATCCACTGAAGCAGCATACGCGTGTAAGTGCTAGTTGCTCTCTGAGCTTGTACGCCAATTCAAACAGGCATGTCGCCATTGCATGGGCAGGCTTCAATGCTGGGCAGCAAGCACTCTGAATCAGAGGAAATGGCAGGGCATATGCACTCTTTGGCAGACAACAGCTGGAAATCCTCCTTACTTGAGAATGACATCTGCTTTCTCGTCTTGGTAGTCCCTCAGGCCCACCAAGATGATATCACCAGTGTTCACCCAAACCTTCTTCCGCATCTTCCCTCTGATATGACACAACCTCTTTATACCATCGATGCACATGGCCTCCAACCGGCCGTTGCCAAGCATGCGCAGCACTTGGGCATACTCTGTTTACAAAGTCACAGGTGTTGTCAGTGAACCACACTGCTGTCAACACACTGGGTGTGATGGGCACACACAACTGCACATGCATGCACGACCATGACAACACCAACCTTGTCCGTCTTCCTTGAAAATCAACTCGCGCTTTTCTTCACTCTCATTCTTTCCTCTTCTCCTGTTTTTTCCTCCCTTTCCTGTAACCACACCGAGGTGTCAACACGATGTGCCAAGGAGAAGGACCCAAGTAGAAAGCTGCAGTGGCGTACCCTTGTTCTTCGGCATTCTTGCAGCTAACGATCACTACACACGCTGGTTTGATGGTGTTTCCAACGCAACCGCTGTCTGTATTACTTTTGCAGTCAGCTCAAGCTTCTGCTATGCGAAGTGGGCAGTGACGGCTGGCACCAGCACTAGGAGGAGTTGGCCACTCAGAACCACACAGACCAGTGGAGGTGCAGGCAAACGCGTAGGCTTAGGGTTGACTGCACACTTGCATAAGTGAGGTGAAGAAGACGGCTGTCACTTGATAGGAACCAGCACCCACTCGATGCCATCAGCTGACCCCAGGGGTTCATTGTGAGATTAGTTTCTGCGGGGGGGGACATATATAATAAAATTGAAATAATATAATGTTGCTTGGTTAAGTAGATATCCCATTTTCGTTGGATATTTGCAAGGACTGATGTAACGCCCGAGGGGGATGGCAAGGATGGCTGCCCAGGGCATGATTTCCAAGTCGCTACCAGCATACTCCTTTTCTCCTTTTCTGAAAGAGTTTACCGGGGAAAAACGCATTGCTTGTCTGCCACACCAAACATCCCAACCTCTCAACGCAGTACAGCATAAGCTTGAAGCAAACAACTTCCTGGCCAAGAACACCCTGTTCTCAACAATCAAGCTGACACATCTGTGGTTGCACCTGACACTCAGATCAATACGAACTGGCAAAGTTGAATGTAGTCCCCTAGCGGGGTCTGAGTCCTCGTTGAGTGCTACAGCGACGCTCTGTAGTCCTAGCTTACGCTCAACATCATTCTCCACCATGTTACTCCTCCAAAGCCTCCTCAGCAATTGGCGCCAGTCCTCTCTCCTTCCTCTCCACATCAGTGAGAGGGCCCAGTATCACACTCAGAGTGTTGCGAGCAGGCCGCATCGGCCGCTCCAAGCGCTTCCCCTCCGCCTCCATCTGCTGCTCCACCCAGTCCAGCGCCAGCATGGCCTCCTCCCGTACCCATGGCCCAGCGTAGCTGAGCACCATGCGCACCTTGTACCCACGGTGCAGGAAGCGCACAGCCTGCGCAAGCTTCACATCCCTGCACAATTGGGGCCGGGCACGAGGGTCAGAAACAGGGGCGGCTGTGGTGCAACACAAGCCTGTCGATACCAGGATCTCGCCGCTCATGGATCAGTCACATGCAAATGCAGGCACACTGGCAGCCTTGGAGGACACTATTGTCACTTAGATTCGTCCAGGGGAGTACGGCTAGCTAAGCTACAGCATTACATCTGATCCAATCATGCACGTGTTTTGTTGGAAATTCAAAGAGAATTGAGGATTGGTAAGGTTCCACAAGAACCTTTCCCACTAATAACCGTCCTATTGTTGGGGAACCAGGGCGCAACGGCTGCAGTGTTCATTGAGAATTGTGCACGACCACTTTAAAATAAGGCATAAGCTGGATGTGGCAAGCAATGGCAATTACAAGATGACTACTAACCTGTAGACATTTGCATGTTTGTTATAGGAACATTCTGTGTTGTATGGTGGGGTGGGGTGAGTACAAACAACAGGAACCAAAGGTCCATGACGCAGCCAGTATGCATGGCAGGAGTAAAAAAGGCATTATCACAACTCCACATCACCCTACAGGATGCATGGATTTCTCCCCACTCCAACCCACTCCGCACCTGTCGTGTTGCGCGATGCCCAGTGACAATCGCACCTCCTTAGCCGCCTCCATTTTGCGCTGTGCTGCCTCCTTCTTGGCGGCCTGACGCTCGCGCCGCTTCACGTCATACACAAGCTTGTTGAAGCTCATGAGCTTGCACACAGGTGGGTGGGCATTTGGGTTCACCTCCACCAGGTCAAGCTCTTGGCTACGGGCCAGGTCAAGGGCACGAGGCGTGGGCATAATCTCGTGCAGGCCATCGAGGTGCACCAGGCGAACCGTCGGTGCGCGAATCTCGCGGTTGACGCGCTGCTTCACTACGGGCTCCGGCTTTTCAAACATGCCGCGGTTGTGGCGCCCCCTTGGGCCCGCCCACCGGGCGGGGGTGGAATGAAAATGGCGAGGCTGGGGGACAGCACTGCTGATGTGAGTGGCATGGCGGGCTGCTGTGACTAATTGCTGGACTGCTGGTGACAACCTGACTGGCAACAGCGCATCTACTGGCCTGGCAATGTTGCTGAAACCCGCCCCAGTGCCACTGTGCCCACAGGTGGATGGGTGCGCACCAGCAGGGCGCGAAAGTAGGCAAGGAGATAGTCGCTGAGCCGTGCCCTCCAGCTGCATACAGAGTGCATACTGCAGCCGCCACGTGCACACTGCTGCCCGGTGCTGCATAGTGTGCGCCCTGCTCTGCTAGTAGCCCAGCATGGCAGCCTCACCACAAGCCCCCGCTCCTCTTGCGCTCTTCCAGGCGTCGCTCAAGGCGGGTATCCACCTACAACATGGGTCCAATATGGAGCTACAAGGCTGTCTATGTTGACCAGCAGGTGAAGCAGCAGAGGGAACCAAGCCCTGCCCAGTGCATGCATTGTTTTTGTATACCTCCCGCTTTTTGCAGGCCTTGTATGCGTCAAATTCTTTGCTGCAGGCTTCCTTGTTGTATTTGTTCTTCTCAAGGCCTGCACCCAGGACCAGAGTTGTGGGCTAGACCAAGGACAGCAGATGCATGCATATGGCGCATGCATGCGCAGTGACGGGCGGTTGCGTACACTTGAAAGAGGCGCGCTGGTAGACTGAGCAGATGTCTTCACTGACTTTCTGTGCAGTCCCATGGACTTGCAACGACATCCCGCGAGGCTTGCCACCAGTGGCTGGGGAAGACCAAGGACCCCACAATCGACTGTGTTGGCAACCTTGAAGCGCTGGAGAGTGAGTGGTTTAGTCTGGAAGTTGTGCAACAGGGTGGACGTCCCGTTCTTAAAAAACACTTGGTTTGCTACCAACTTTATCCATCCTCATCTATAGATTTTCGAAAAAGGGCGTTCCCGTTGCTGCCTGTATTTTGTTGCCCCTGAACATCATACTATTCCACTTGGAACACTTTTTGACACCACTTGCGCACTTTTTCAACAGCGACTGTAGGTTTTCACAGCCGCTGTTGGCTTCCAAGCTCTTATCGTCGACTTGCAAGGCACCGTCAATCTGCGCATTGATGCCGCACTAGAGCACATGCATGCACATGTGCAAGAACCCACCGACACCTGCTTCATCCCTTGAACTCACTTCGTGCTGCGCCTTGCGCCAAGTTGCGTAGTCTTTGTCGCGATATATTGCAGCCTAGTCGCCAGTCCATCCGCCGTGTTGCGCACGTATTCTTGAACTGCTTTTTGTGGCTGGGAAGTCAGCACTGCTTGTGGCCGAAGTTGGTTAGCACTTGCGCGCGTCAGTAATCACCGCTCCATCAGCTGCGCTCACCCATCACCATGTTGACACACAAGGCTGCCACCTTTCAGACTGGGCCTGCCACCCAGCGCCAGTGGCCAGGGAACCCAGCCAGGGCCAGGCGCACCATGCCACAGCCTGCCCCTTCCGCACGGCCAGCCGCCCTCCCCACCCACTGCAGCGCCCCTCGAACACCCCCTTCTGTGGCTGCCCACGAACAACTACTACCTCGCGTGGGTCAGGGCCTGGCGGTAGCGCTGCTGTCAGCATCGCTGGCATTTGCAGGTGGGTGGTGCTGCCGTGAGCAGGGCCAGACAGTACCTTAGTACCACACCCAGGGACCCACATACCTGTTTGCTCTCACAAACAAACTTGTCACAGATGGCAGGGCAACAGACTGTGTTAAACCAGGCCACCTTCCCATCACCACGCCACATGCCCTCCATTGCCTGCCGGTGCCAGTGGCCATTTGTTCAAGCACCCCATGGGGCATGCCGCAAGACCGTACCCACTCCCCCACCCGCTCTCGCAGGCCCTGCCTTTGCTGCTGACCCCGCCAAGGTGGGCGGTTGCCTACTGCGCAGCTGCCAGGGCGCGCTGGCTGGTTGCCTGGGCGACGTGCAGTGCCTGGAGAACCTTGTGTGCCTCAACCTGTGCAACGGGAAACCAGATGAGACGGCCTGCCAGGTGTGTGGGGAAATGGCAAGACTGGGAATATATCTGCGCTCGGTCTAGCTGGACGTGTGTTGTCTTGGGCATGGGCAACGCAGTGGCGTGAGCAAGCTGTTGGCCACGCCTTGCCCACGTCCTGCCCACCTCTAATTCACTTCCTTTGCCCCATCCGCCAGATCAAGTGTGGCGACAAGTACTCCAGTGCCGCAATCGACACCTTCAACTCATGCGCAATCTCAGAGCAGAGATGTGTGCCACAGAAGCAGGACGAGGGTGCGTGAACACCACTGGCGCACACCAGCCAGCGTGCCTTGACCAATTGGTTGGCATGCACATCCTGGACGTTATCTGTTCTTACACTCCTACCTCGCCAAATTGTCACCAATCACCCCTCCCTCCCCCCCTCCCCGTTCAGGGCTGTTCCCCATCCCGCCCGATTGTGCCCTGGACAGCACTTTTGACGTGTCGGAGTTTACAGGCCGCTGGTACATCACAGCGGGGCTCAACCCCCTGTTTGACATTTTCGACTGCCAGGTAGGGATGGCAACAGAAGGGGGGGGGAGGGGGGGCGGGAGGGGGGAGGTTGGATGTACACTTAGCAATATGCCATGGTGCATGATGGCAACACAACCAGGTGGTGACATCCAGCCTGCACAGCATGGGTTAAAGCAAATGAATTTGCTGTTTCCACACGCATGCGTTTGCTCACCCATTGACCTTGATGCCCAGGAGCACTACTTTGTCAACCCAGAGCCCGGCCTCATCTACGGAAAGATCAACTGGCGCATTGCCAAGGCCAACAATGACTTCCTGGAGCGGAGCACCATGCAGCGCTTTGTACAGGTGTGCAAAGGCATGACTGGGCATGGAGGGTCCAGTTGGGGCTGGCAAAAAGCATGGCATTTAGGAGGACAATGTTATGCTGGCTGAGATTTTGGGTGACTGGCCTGGCGCCAATGCGACCCTATGCCTTTCTGCTGCAAACCCCTTGTCCCCCTTGCTCCCCAGGACTCCTCCCAGCCTGGTCTGCTGGTCAATCACGAGAATGAGTACCTGCACTACGAGGACGACTGGTACATACTGGCCAGCAAGCCCAATGAGTATGTGCTGGTGTACTACCGCGGGAACAACGACGCATGGAAGGGGTACGGAGGGGCGGTGCTCTATACACGGTGAGGTGCATGGCAGGGGGGTGGGGGGCGCGACCGATTGATGGGGCTGTGTACATGCTGAGAGTTGCTTTGCCCGGCATTGACAAAGGGTGTAGAAATTCTTGATTGTGGGTACATTCTACTCTAGCAGCCCCATGACTGGACGTTATTCTTCCCCCTGTTTCTCAGTGCCGCCAGCCTCCCCGCTGAGTACGTGCCGGAGCTACGAGCAGCCGCTGCAGCTGGTGGGTTGGAGTGGGATCAGTTTGTGGTGACAGATAACTCCTGCCCGCCACACCCGCCACCGCTCTCCCTCCCACAAGAACTGGAGAAGGACGTAGTGCAGGTTGCCGGTGTGCTTGAAAAGGATTTGGAGCAGGTTGTCGGCGAAGTGGAGAAGGACCTGGGGCAGGTTGCCAACGAGATAGAAAAGGATTTTGAGCAGGTGGGTTGGGATTCAGTGTGTGTGTTTAGGTTTGGGCCTGAGCAGCGTACACTATGTTTCGCTTTGCAGGGCATCTGCCCCGCTGTGCCTGGGCTAGGTGTGGGGCATCAGGTGGCACATGCGTTAGGCAGCGCATGCAGCAGGCAAGACAATCTTTGTCGCCACCACACATCTGAAACATTGCCAGCAATTCCGCTCAATGTGCAGGACAACACGTTGCCGTGGAGTCCCAGATCCCCAATAAAGATTCGCACACACGTCGATCTTGGAAAGTTTGAAACCCTGTCTTCACAATCAAGTCCACTCCACATGAGGACCATCATTGTTTGCATGCTGACGGGTTGCCCCTGTTCTCTCTGCTAGGTGCGAGATGTGGTTGGGGGTGCAGCTGGCGGCGCGGTGCGCCGTGTGAAGGCCTTCGCTGCTGGGGAGGTGGAGCTGCTGGAGTCCAACCTGCGCTCATTTGGCAAGGGGTTCACGATATACGAGGATGAGGACGCAAAGGCACCTGAGGCAATGCGTAAGTGGATCCTACCATTACAATGCATGGTGCTGCAGACCCCTGTCCTGCATGGGTGCACTGCGTAATGCGTGACAGCCATACAGCAGGAGTTTGATCACATGGCAAACCACCCCTTGCCAGCAGATATGGTGTATGTTCCTTAAATTGGTGCTTCCTGCCGTTCTCCCATGTCAGCCACCATGCACTGCACCATGTCGCCCACCTACCCGTGCCTCACCTCCCACCCCCATTGCAGAGGTGATGGACAGCGACATGGAGGATGCTGCTCGCATGATCAAGGACATGGAGCGAGAGTACCGCCTGCCAGCACCGATCAGGGCGCTCCGCCAGTTCTTCAACATGGGTCCCCTGTGAGGGGCACCGTGAGGGAGTGGAGGCGCATGCAAATGCGGGGCAGTGGGTGGTAGGTGCCTGGGCTATGCCACGACATGTGTGCAGCAGACGAGAGTAGTGTGGAGAAGGAGAGTGCACGTGTGCTTCAGTGTACATTTTTTCTGCTGAACCCCATCCGTAGTTGCGGCCTCGTGATTGTGACCAGTCGATGCTGGTGATGTGTGAAGCCTGTTTGGTGCCAGGCAGAGCATGCACGATACAAGAATACTGTTGTCGGCGTCATGTTTGGATAATAAATGGTAGATAGTCTAATTCTGCCACAGCATACTACAGGAGTACGTGAGTCTTGTGCCCATTAGATATTAACACTTGTGCCCGATTGCTGCTGAGGGTTGGGTGGTGATCTGCATTGAACTGGCATGTTGTCGAAAGCACTTTGGGCAATTCCTGAGGGAAGGGAATGCTGTTGGGTCTTTTTACTGCAGTGTGTCATTGAGCAAGCCTTTTGCAATGTGCCCTTAGGGGTATTCATAACTAATTTTTGTGCATAAAGTTGTGCTGCATACGTACACGTGCCAATTGCGCACGGGCGCGCAGGCTGCAACGCATCCAGGTCGTACATGCATTAGTGACACCAAAATGTGACACATCGTGTGCAGTGTGGCATGACCAATACTTGGGATGCTCTACAGTCAAGTGTAACAGGTTTTTCATGCGTACATGCCCTTTGCTGCTTACCATCGCTTCGAAGGATCCTTGTGCAAGTGCAGTATTCATGCAGTCCGACTGGATGGAGTGGCACTGGATGGTTGGGCCCGGGCTGAATTGTAATTGATTTAACCCAACATTTAATTTGGTTGATTCAATCATCAGTGATCGAGTTTGGAGGCGGCTTGAAACGTCACTGGTTGCACAAGAGCAGGAGTTTGTGACGACTATTCGTTGTTCCGATCCGCAGTTTCGCAAAGCCACTCTTGCACAGCCTCTTCAAGGCACCCCGTCTTTTCCAAATTGGGGTCAACACGGTGGCATCCTGCAAGCGACATTGACTGCCCACAACTTCCACTCGCTGGTGATCGTGGGTGAGCACTACGCACTGAGCCCTTCAACCTCCACGCACTGAAGCCTTCAACCTCCTTAACTTTACCGAGGTGGGTCTTCGGCCGGCGTCTGTCCTGCTCGTTCAACTCAGCGGGTACCCAAACCACAGCAGCTGAAGTCCACTCCTTGCGCGTTTTACAGAGGCGAAAAGTGACCTGGAACCAGCGTAGTGGTTGGCCAAAAGGCCTTCGTATGCAACTTAAGGCCCAGTGGTTTCCACATGGGTGGTTTCCACATGGGTGGTTTCCAAATGGGTGGTTCCATGGGTGGTTCATCTGGATATGTACGTGCAATCAGGATTTTGCGTGTTGAGACGGTATCAAGGTATCGGTTGTAGCACAGCGGTGTTAATTAGTGTTGTTATGTACGGACAGCGTATGGCCATCCCTGATTAAACCGTGAAACCCTCGCAGTTTTCAAAAGTAGATGCCACAACCCAGAACAGCCAGAACTACCCAGAACAGCCTGAATTTAGCCAGCCATCCACAGCACACAACCCTGCACCATCAACATCCCAAAGCGTTTGGAAAGTGTCCACGCGCTCTTGGTCAACTTGCCTGTGAACACTGCAGGTACAGCCACAGGCGGGTTTCTGGGCTGAGTTTGCAGTGCCAATTCCCCTGCGCGGCCACACCCAGTTTGCCAGCAACAACAATGGTGTACGGGTCTCAGCTCCAGCAAGCAGCGCAGAATCTACAGTGGGATGCCACCCAGCCCATCCAGCAGCTGACAGCCTGCATGCCACAACAGCAGCCCTGCCACTCGTGCTCGCGCTTCTGCACCTTTGAGCACGTGTTTGGGAACCTGTTCAGGTGCCAGACCAGCGCCCTGATGCACGTGTGTGACAGCAACTGTGACCAGCGGATGTTCTATGACAACCACCACACAGTGTGCCGCTTGAGCCGCAAGGTCTTTGCAAACCAAGATGTCAACATGATGTCCAGGTGCGTTGTGTTTGCCTCATTGCTGCACTGCCTGGGTGTTGCCAGAGGAATATGTCTAGCTGTGGTTGCAGGTTGTGCAAACTCCCCCATGGAGAGCTGCGCCTCACACACAAGCGTGTGTTGTGTGCAGGAAGCGGTCCAGCGACGACATAGACTTGGAGGCAGGAGGCCCGGGCAAACGGGTGTCCGCACCCCATTGCACCCCTGACCCTCAGCCAAACTGCCGCCACGTTGTGATCGACCCCAGCTCCTCCAAGACAGCTTGGGGGCCACAGGTGCATCTGGACGCGTACTACCCAAGCCACTGACAAAGTGTGCAATTTTGCAAAGGGTGCATTGTGTAGGCAACCAGCCACTGGTTTTTTTGAAAGAGTTTGACCCCTGGCCCCTTCATTCATCACTAAAGATTCACAAGCTCAAATTTCAATTTCCTATAATATCAAAATTTTGGAGTAGCTGCACTGTAGGGGTGGTTGTTGCTGGCTCGATCTTGAAACACCGGTTTGGCTGCAACAACACAGCAGCGAATATTCCGTTTCTGGCCATAAGCCTCTGGCACTGAGATGCTGCTGATGACCGTTTATGCCACTGTTTTTTGCGGTTCTGCTTTGTTTACCACCTTGCTTGCACATGAAGGTTTCCTTCTGGGCTTTGCGGCTGTGCTTTTATGACTTTCAAGTCCCATTTTCCAGCATCCTGGCTTGGATTTCGCTATGTTCACACTGACAGCACAGTGCCTTTCAATTTTACTAGTTACCACATATGGCTGGCTTCTTTATACGACTACCTCACTTCTCCATTGCAAGGAGTGCTTACTTATACTTTGCTGTTTTATTGCTCGGCAAGGCTTTTTTCCTTGCCAGACTGACCTCAACTTCGTGGCTACCCAGTGTACTCTCAATGGTATGGAATGCTATGGGGTTTTGACGTCCGATCCACAACACTGCAGACTTTCACTTCATGAAACCACAATTCCTTGTAATGAATAAAGCAAAATAATACATAGATCAAGCTTGAGTGTCGCCCTTTCCTGTCGGGGAAGCTTGCATGGGCTGTGTCCACGTCCATCGTGTATTGCATCCATGTCGGCTATATCCAAGAGCACAGTAACTGCACTTGTACACTTGACTTCAAACAGGTGCACCTGGTTGTGGTTGGCCTAGGCTTGAGTTGGGACCAGGCGCGGGGGCCCCTGCAGTGTGCATGCGTGAAGTGATTCCAAAACGTCTGACTTTGATACCCGCTCAATTGTTTGAACTCACAACGTGCCATGCTGCAACCAAACTGCAGTTCAATTCCAAGGTGAATGCTTCCACACATCTCCGTGGAGGGGTTGTTACAACGTAGATTTTGGTGCTCAACAGGACACTTCGTTCAGTGTTGCCTGAGGCACCTGCCCATCACCTGCAGTCGTTTGCTACACGCGCTGGAAATGTAAGGGTACACATCACGTGCACCAGTCTCAAATGAACACCAACGCCAAACTGCAATACAAGAAAGCAGTCACTATTAACAACAACTTGTCTATCTAAGTGTGTCAGTTTCCAACATGGCAAAGGCACCACCTATCCAGTGAATCCTTGCAGCACAGTGTGGCTCTCCCACTCTGCGTCCCCAGCAGCAACCAGTTCAATGTACTTCTTCTTGGCTTCTTCCTGGCTCATGCCCTCAATCTCCTTCCACGCGTCCCACTTGGCCCGGTTCTCAAACTGCACTGCCCATGGCTGGTTGCCCTTCACGTCCCCCTCGGTGGCCTGCTTGTAGTACGCGTAGAATTTGAGCTTCTCGTCGTTGGACACGTTGGGCCGGGGAGGACCATTGCGGATAAGGAACGCTGCTTTACGAAACTTGAGGTCCAGATCTGAAGCCATCTTGTGGGCAGCTGCTGAGGAGACCCGAATCCTAGGATGAGACAACCTACCGCTTTGCAACAAGAACACACACGCTCGCCGCGGTTGAATAAGACAGACGTGACGTAGTGGGTGGCTTGAAAGGTTATGCACAGCCTCGAGGACAACAACTGTTTATTCTATTGGCACCGGAGTAATAATGGCATTCCTCCAGTGCCCAGCCTGGGGCCCAAGCCTCAGGACGACGCGGGGGTAGCCAACACCCTATACTTGTCGCACCCAAAAAAAGGTTGCCCCAAGAGCCGATCACCCTGACCACAAAGTAATAGTTGTTGGGCACTTGCTCATTTAGTACTAATGCAGCGGAATGGGTGATGGCCGACGATGGTTTCGTAACTTGGGGCGCTTCGGGAGGTCTACGATGGCCGGCATTGGGGAAAACGTGAGTCCTTTAGGTCGCGTATTTAGCGGACTTGCACGAATAGCGTCACTACCACGGCATGTACATGTGTCTTGGCATATGCATGCATTCAAGCTTGGATGCATGCACGTCATGGAGGCACTGCCACGGTCACCGAACTGCTCCTGTGGTTCTTGTTTTCAGTGTCCTTCCCGGCTGCGTGCGCGCCCCTTGGTCTCTGCGTGTTGAGGCCGAGGCCTGCCTGCACACCAGCAGGCTGCGGAGAACAGACTACCTGGGACACAACCAAATGCACACCAACTTCAGGTGGGGAACTCTAGCCACTCTCTCCTGTGTTGTTGCTGCTTATATTGCGCAGAAAGTTATGGGTGAACTGTGACCTGATTTCATGGCATTGCGATGCCCCGTCCTCCCGCCCCGCTGCCACCCCACCACCCACCCCGCCCTTACCTGCAGCCCCAAGGACACAGCGGAGGGGGGATTGCGCTTCTGGGCCACGCACTTCCCCGACGCATATGTGCCGCGGGGGCACCTGCGGGGGCTATTGGCGGAGGAGGTGGATGGGGGGTCCGCGGGACTGGGCGGGGCGTTGGCTGCAGTCTGTCTGGAGCCGGATGTGGTTGGGGTGGTGTCCAGCAGCGGGGAGATAGGGCAGGAGCTGGAGCTTGCGGTTATGGGGGAGGGAGGCACACAGGTGGAACACAGGGGGCAGGGCAGGAGTTCTCTCTCATATCTGTGCAGCGCAGGGCCTGGCACATCCGCACATCTGGATGTTTCACTTGGTTCCTGGGATTTGAAAATCTTATATATTTGCGCTGACCTTCACTCTCCATGTCTGGCACGCAGTGCATAGCTCGCACCAGTTGCCCAGTGACTGGTCTTCCCATCAGTCAGTTGGAGGTGCAGCAAGGGGACCAGGGGGGCATAACGGCTGCGGTGGTGACTTCGCATTGGCTCTCGCTGGTGGGGGTGGAGGCAGGGCTGGGGCACAGGTGGGGTGGCGGGTGATGCACCAGGCAACGCGGCCATATCCTGCCACTGCTTTTCATGGATAGGGGGATTGTACAGCACACAATGTAACGCCCATGTACAGGTCATGGGACCCCATTGCCCTGCCAGGTTGGTTCTTCCTTACCTACACCACATGCAGCCCATGCCCTTTGCCTTCCATCTGCAGTGCAAGCCTCCGCCCCCTGTCTACCCTCCACACGCGGCGCCACCTGGCGCACATGGCCTGGAGCCCACATGTGAGCGCTGAGCTGGCACTCATGTGCGCAGACGGCTCCTTGTACACCGCTGACATGGCGCGATGCGGGCCAATGGTGGACCTGCCCAATGGGTGTGGGGCACTGCCAGAGCTACAGGTATGGGATGTGGCAATGCGCTTTGGCTACACGGCCACTATGCCATTGCACATGGATATGGACTGGTGTTTGCAGCTGAAACACTGGACTACTAGTAAATAAATGGCTGCAATTGCGGTGTAGTGGATGACAGGTGTAGCAAGTGTCCTTGCAATGCAACATGGCATGCCTCAGTTTGACTCAATCCATGGCTGTAAAAATGCACGAGGTTGGTACCGTACAGGGAAGGCAAGGCAGATGGGCCCATAGTCACTAACCTCATCCATTTGGACCTTGGATAGCTGACAGTTTGCACCCTGTGGTGTACACAGCAGGGAAATGGAACTGCTTTGCGCCGCTTTGCATGGCTGCATGCTAAGAATGCAACTTGGCTGCACTGTTGGGATGCTTGTTATCAATTACTTGACCGCATAGGAGGCGAGCGGCGACCAGAATGAGTGCACAAATTCCTACAAGAGTGTGCCTGCACCATGGCACAACTGACGCAATTGTCCTTTCACATTTGCGCTTCCATTATGTCCCCCACTGCATGTTGCCCACCCACCCACGCCCCACCTGTCCCCAGGGCTGCTTGGTGAAGCTGCCGCATGCCAGCCCCCAAGGGGACCGCACCCGCCCGCTGGTCGCCTACGCGCACCACCCGCGATTGCTGTTGCACACCGCCCCCTGCTGCCTACGCCTGGCCGACTGCCGCGCCCCCCCTGTCGCCCTGGGCCAGATGGTGCACCAGTGCGGGGAGGCGGTGATGGGGCTGGCGGCCAGCATACAATATCAGGTGAAGGGGTGGGGAGGCAGGGGAGGAGAGGTTATGTCTAACAATTCAGGGATATTTTGTTCTAGGGATTTAATTTATTGTGATACGCAATATGTAATAACGTTCAAAGTTATATTCTTTCGTGAATTTATGTGTTGAAGTGTCTTGATAATGTGTCACTTTCTTTAACAACACCTTTCTACAATACGACTGCCTAGAAGGCACAGGCCACACCCAACTAACCGCTAAAAACATCATTTTCTCACTTACCCTGATGGTCACTCACACCGTTCAAAATTGGAACTAAGACTTTGTTTCATTTTAATAAATTGTATTGTGAGCATATTTTCACGAGCAATGCGTGCGTAATTATATTTGCGCATATACAGAATACGTTTCACAAGATTTTATTTGACAGTCACATTTTATTTAACTATGTTTTGCTACCAGGTGCACGCATACCTTTGCGCGTCGGTGGGGCATTGACTCGCTGCACACGCGTTTACCACGTGCACCTGGGAGTTGGCCATACATGTAGACCAATGACAATCCAACGCTCGCCTTGCAGTGGACACTACCCATGTGTGGCAGTACGCACTTGGAGGTGGTTGTTGGTTACTTACATATGCATTGCAGGGGTTGGGTGGAGGGGCCCCTAGTGCTGTAAATGTGCCGCTTGTTTCCGGCGCTTCGCATATGGTTCAAGGCAGAGAGGGGAGGAAGGGGTTGCAAAGAGCATTGGATTTTGAGGAAATATAAATGGGTCAATGCGGTGGCAGACGAGGACATATGGAAACTGGGCAATGCCATTTACACGGATTGGGTAATCGATCTAGGTTTTAGTATTGTCTCCGTGCTCCTATCAGGCTCTGCTGACCCCCACCGCCGCTCGTGCAGGCTGCCCCCCTTGCATGCTGCTCCACACCCACACGCGTGATGCTGTTTGACCTGCGCCGCCCAAGCCAGCCTGTGCTGACGTGGCACCACCACATGGCGCCGGAGTCACCCACGTGGCTGCACATAGTGCGGGGCCAGGGGGGGCAGGGTGCACCAGGTGAGCGGCATGATTTGGCATGGCCTCTTGATAACCCCACATGGCAGCTTTACTGCATCCCTGCAATGACTCCCTGCGATGTAGTGTGAACGCATCATGCCACAAAATCCACACCCGGCTCACTGTGCTCCAATTATTTCAAGTGCCCTAAACATGGTTGCCTGCGGATGGCCATCATTATACACTTTGAACTTGCTGCAGCTGCTGCCGACTCCACGCCTGGACGCCACAAACAAACTGCAGCCCCCACTGCCCCCACCACCCCACACCCAGCCCTGGCCTCCACCGGTGTGGTCATGGCGGCCAGCCTTGGCCCTGGTCACGTCAGCGCATTCCCGTGGGGCCAACTGGAGCAGAAGGCAGTGCTTGAGGCCAAGGGGGGGACAATAGCTGTGCGCGCGCTGGGGGGGTCGGAGCGTGCGCCTCCTGCTGACCCCCTGCTGTCTTGGCGCCCACCCATCTCCCCCGCCCTGGTGGCCACACACATACCCCTGCGCGTGCCCCCCTCACTGCACCAAGGGGGCTATGTGAGCACGGCATGTGACCGCCATCGGCTGCCCCCCACACCCATGCACACCGCTCATGCCGCCCCTGACCTGGTGGCACTGGCAGTGGTGGGGGGCCAGATCTGGGGCAAGGACGGTGGCATGCGCCTCACGCTGTGCAGGTGGGGCATGTACGCATGTGCATGTGCTTGTGCATGTGCATGTGCATGTGCATGTGCATGTGCATGTGCATGTGCATGTGCATGTGCATGGACCAGTGGGCAAACAGCTGTGCCTGTACATGCTAGCCATTTAGGTCAGGCGTGGGGCCAAGCTGCGCATCGAGGGTTAAGGGCGATCGACCAATCTGTATCTGCACTGCGCATGGGGACTGCATGCATTGCCTGGAACCTGGCCCAACGCACTCAGCTGTGTGGTGCGCTGGGTGCAGGCAGAACATACTGGGCGATGTGGTGGTCACAGGGCTGAGCAGCTCATACCTGGAGGGGGGCACACCCACACACATGTCCACCTCCTCCCCCACTGAACCTTCCTCCCCCACTGCTGCCCCCTACCGCCCCCCTTCCCCTCGGATGCCCCCCTCACCCAACACCGTGCGCGGCGCACCGCCCGAGCCCCGTCGCATGCTCCGCCTGCCCCTGCACTGGCACGCGCTCTGGCAGGTCATGGAGCAGCAGGTGGGGGCAGGGGGCGGGGATAGGGGCTTGGTAGGATGAGGCTGTCTCAACAAACCCTGATGCAGAAGCATGTGCATAGCAATGTGCGTGCAGGCTGGCCTTGGGTGGTTGTTACCCGTCCCTGCATATGCAGGCCCAAGCAAACTGCTGTTGAATGCTGGCACTTGCTGCCCCATGACAGCTGTGTCCTTTTGTGAGCGGCAGCAACCATGTGGCACCACCTGACACTGCCCCTTCCCCCCACTCACGTGCTCCCACTGGTCGTGCCATGCAGCGCCAGTACACGGGAGCAGGTGGGGACAGCTGGGGGTTTGACCCACCACCACCACCACCCACCACCACCACCGCCACCAGCCATGACCCACCGCTCCCACCCCCTCATCTTCAAAAGTTGCTTGCCAAAATGAAGGTCAGTGACAGTCATGTGCTGCCGTTTGTGTGTGCAATGGTCCCTCATGTCCATGTGAGGGGCATCTAACTGGTTACTAAAATCCATATTGAACCAAGTTGTGACTGACGAAAATGCCACATAAGGCCAGAAACTGCCTGTAAGCTTGGACAGTCAGGATCTTTTAAGTGGGCATCAGTGGGTAGGTGGGGCAAGACAATGGTGCCCTTTTGATGGTGCTTCACCGGGTGCCAACTTGCCAGCAGACAACACCAGCCCGCATACATATAGAGGCTTTGTGGGCGTTGCCAGTCATGATGGTCCACCCATCAATCATTGCCTAAACAATTAAAGTCTTTGATCATCGTTAATGATCGTGTTTGACGATTGTAAAGCTGATCAGCAGTCATCCAACGGGCTTGTGATCACCATTTGATGAGGTAGAGGGGTAGTATCCTGCCAACGGGGGGACAAAGCACCGTCCCCAGGACGGCGGCTCAGGGGGAAGTTGCAAAGAGAAAACCGGTATGAAACAAAAGGTCACTAAAACTAAAACACAGACCAGAAGGTTGAAAGGTGGTTGTTGTAAACTAGAGAAGGGACAGCAAGTTGTTTACAACTCGAATCGGTCGCCATCGCCGCACGCAGTGCACGTTTTGTTGAGACTCCAGGCGTGCTTCCCCCACCCGTTTGCAACGCTTGGGGGTCACTGGCCTGATGGCGTGGGCACAAAGTGAGCAACAGTCATGCATGCATGTGGTCAGGGCATCTGCTTGGTACCTTGTTGGCAACACACATCTCCACCCAATCAGGGAAGCAGCGACACCAGTAGCCTGTGCTGGTATGCATTCTATGCCACCGCGCCATCCTCGCTTTCCCCCCAGCTACTTCCATCGCTGCAGGTGCCCCTCACCGCCTATGACCTGCTGCGTGCTGCCACAGTCTCCTCCCCTTCCCCCGCCACCACCGCGCTGCTCCAGGGCCGTGTGCCCCCACCATACGTCAGGAAGACCCTTGCAAGCAGGGGGGTGCATGTGGACGCGCTGGACGATCTGCATGTGAGGGCTCAGGATGGGGGCAACAGCCTGGCGGCGCAGGTGGCGGGGGTGGCCGCGGGCCTGCGGGTGATGCAAGGGGGTGCGCTGGGTGCGGGGTCTGTGGGGACAAGGAGGCAAGGCCAGCGGGGTGCAGTGCTGGGTTGCATTGGGGCAGGCGGCAGGAGCTACGCGCTGGCTACTCGCCGGTGTGATGCGCGACAAGGGGGCGAAGGGGGCGATGGTGACAGGGAGGCCATGCTTGGCAGCCAGGTGTCGCTGCAGCTGGGCCAAGGGGAGTACCAAGAGGGGGAAGAGGGGAGGGCGGCGCTCGGGCCCGTGCTAGCCGGTGGTGGGTGGGCATGGCCTGAGGGCGCGTGTGGTGTGCCACTGGAGAGGGCGCTGCTGTGGGATGGCACGCCCCTGGCGGGTGGAGCCATGCAAGTGCGGCTGGCGGGGGCGGCGCGGGGTGCAGAGGTGGGTGGGTGTGCAGGGTTACAGAGCCATGTGGTGGGCACAGCAGCGTGGTGGGTCGTTGCATGTGTAGGGTTTGATATGATACGGTGCTGTGCATGTGACCGTTTATCAGACGATAGGGTTCCTAAATGTATGGTGTTTGGTAGGGTAGAGGGGGCAAAGGGGATAGGTAAGCCAAGAGCCACGTGGGCTGACTTACTCCAGCAGGACCTCAAGTCGCGTGGGATCAATAAGTGGTTCAAACAGTGCCAGGAAAGAGCTCCGTGGCGCCGCATGTGCAAGACTGACTGCTAATCTGGATGTATTGCTGGATTGCATGTAACTAAAAAACTAACTAACTGTGTATGTGACCATGTGTACCCCCCCTTTGCACAGGTCACCCCTGACGTGGCTGAGCAGCTGCACACCCTGGGTCGGCAGTGGGTGGAGGTGGAGGGGGGAGCGCTGCAGGGGGAGGAGGACAGGCATGCAGCAGAGGAGGTGCAGCAGACAGGGGGCCTGCCGGATGCTGCAAACGATCGTGATGGTGGGGGTGACAGGCAGCCCGCGTATGCAGGTGGTGTGATTGGTAGCCAGGGGGTTGAGGGTGCACCAGCAGGGGCGAATGGTGCGGGTGGCGGGCGGGTGGTGGTGCGCAAGAAGCGGCGAGTGGCTGTGGCAGAGGGGTTTTGAAGCAGGGTCCAGCAGCCGGTGCAGCCTAATGGTGGGGCAGAGTTTTGCAGCTATCACATTGTGGTGGGAGTAGCAGCTGTTGCACATCCCGTGGTGCATGCATGGTCTCGCCACAGATGTGGCACCCTAATGCCAACACCATGCAGGGCCTCGATTGCCACATGCAAGCACGCACCAATTCTGCCAGTCTCAGTGGTTGCACCATCCCAGGTTGCAATCCATTCTTGGCAGATCAATGGATTTCCTGCCAGGGACTTTTTCAGGCCCGGGCACGGTGTGTTTGCAAGATTTCCTATTGGTCGCTTGTAATAATTTTGTTGTGGATTTATTTGTTTGTGGATTTATTTGTACACGTGCATGCGCGCCCGATTTTGGCGCTATACTTTGACACATTTTGCTCGCATGACCTTTTTATTGAAGCTAGCTTGGCAGGTGTATCATGTGCACGTACAGCAGCATAATAGACTGCAAGTCTTCGTGCATGCACTATAGTAGCTACCCACTGCACTACTTTGCAAACCCATTTTATACTGCTTTCTAGATCTATGGCGGTGTCCCTGTTAGCAACCCACCAGGTCCTGGCAGGCTGGCTGTATAGTCTACATGTGAGACAGGGAATGTGCATCATGCTAGTAGCTGCTATGCCGCCGCGGACGGCCCGGCGTAATAGTATTGCACGCGGCGTTGTTTTCTTTTCGAAAAGAGTCTTTTGCTGCCATATGCATGATGAGCAGTTGAGACTACTCGGTTGCAACTCCTTGCTATTCAAGGCTCCTATGCTCCTACACTGTACACTAAACGCCAAACCCTTTTGCATGCCATGCCTTTGGGCATTGGCTAACTAGGCCTCAGTAAAACAATTAAATAACCGTTTTTCAGTGAATAATTTTATCATAGAAGTTCTAGCTTACGATCATGTTGTTTGTAAGCGTTTAACGTGTAACTCACAAACCAATTGTAATATGTTCAACATTATTTCAGATGGCGAATGACATGCACGCCATATGCAATAAATGGCAAATGAGTACCCACGACTCGTCATGACACATGACGTCAGATTCTGAAGTCAACAATTGTCATGATGCATGCAGTCACTGCATGCAGTGCACTGACAGTCACTCTGGTCAATTATTAAAAAAGAAGGAGAAGCCCTACACCCTAAAAGCCTTTTAAAACGGAACGCGCGCAGCCCCACACAAATGTGCGGCGGTTTGACTATTGTCATTGTGACATTACCACACTGTGCGGCATGTCATGGTAATCTCATTTGATAAATGAGATAATATCAACCTTACAAAGGCATGGACAGACTTAACGGCCAACAGAGGTATGTGGAGGAGCCTGAACAACCCGACGGTCATTATGTTGCATGACCCATCCCCGATGCACCATTGACATTCTTTAATTAAAAGCAGCGGCTGGTACGACATGAATCAAAAGCAGGCATGTTGAAAGTCTAGGATGTTGAAATTCAGAAAAGCTGATGTAGCTAATCGATGGTGGCACCCATGGGCCATGGAAAAAAGATTAAAGTGTGTGCAAACAGCTTTAGGCAACCAATTATCATAGCCTGTGTGTGCCCATCCGCACCACCAGGATCCACCAGCAGCTGCTGTCATGGTTGCGGCAGCCACCAAGGCTGCAAAAAGGTGCTGTGCAAAATGGGAGCACTGACGACATCATCGATTTGAGAAACACAATGGAAGTAACTAAGGTCAATAGTCGCGGAAAGTAAAGAGTTCTGTATTACCAGTCATTTGGCCCACTGTAGCCACATCCAAAACCCACTGCAAATTGGTTACCAGTCAGCACTATACTATGCTCATCTGGGATCGTAAAATAAAACGCATATGCCCTTGCTTGCACCCCATTTATCCCTGCACCTGGTCTGTGCCAGGCAGGGGGTGCGCACTGGGTGCACCATGTCCATCTGCGCCTGTGTCGCCCGCTGGCTCCTCAGCCTCCGCCCCGTCAGCCATCAGCTCCTGCAGGCTGAACTCACCGCCAGCTGCATCCCCAACAGCTCCTGGTTCACTGCCAGCGGGGAACCCCTGCGAAGCAGCAGCCTGCAGACACAAGGCAAGCGCGCTTCAGGCAATATTACAGTCACAAGATTGCAATAAGCAGCCTAGCATCAATGGGTGGCACAGCTGCAGGCGATCATGGCTCATCAGCACCCACAAGAGAAGGGGCCTACACATCATGACATGCCCATGCGCACCCTTCCTCTACCAGCTCACCTGTTGCACTGGCGCCAGTATGACCCCCTCCGAGGCCGTGACCAGCTGCTGGAAGGTGAGCTCAGGCTGGGCAGCAACCGCCGCTGCGTCTCCCTCCACAAGCTGCACGCCGTCCGCCTGGATCACAATCTGGCCGTGCTGGTCGATGTGCATGGTGATCTGGTCATTGCCGCCATGCTGCAGCGAGGCGAGCATACCTGCCACAGATTGCTCATCCTGACCTGCACGACAAGGAGAAGGGCCGTTCATATATTAGCACGTGGCACAACTGATTTGCCATGTCCTTCAAATCATCAAGCGGTGTCAGCCAGGTGCACTTACCAATGACAGGCTCCGGCGGCGAGACTGCCTGGCTGACTGCCGCATGTATGGCTTCATGCTGTGGCTCCACCCCCTGCATGTCCGCTGCCTCAGCCTTTGCCGCCTTCTTGGCAGACCCCTTGCACGCCTTGCAGCAGGAGGTCAGCCCATCTGACTTGAGGCGGTCGCGGTAGAACTCCTTCGCAGATTTGTGCTCACCGCAGCGGGTGCACTTCTTGGTCTCCACCCGAGGCTCGTTCACTGGCGTGATGCTCTTCTTGCGCTCAGCAGCGCTGCGTGCATCGCACTCCTGTGACAGGTGGCAGGGGTACCTTCAGCAACACATCCCCTCACCAAGGGTAACATACCAAGCAACAATACACAGTGCCTCGCCCATGCCACGCCACTCCTGCATGCTCTTCTGCTGCGTACCTTGCACCAAGAGTAGAGGCCATCGCTGTTGGACTTGTTGCGTGAGAACTGGTCAGCTGGCTTCTCCGAGCCGCAGCGCTTGCACACCTTCTCCGCAACCTTAGGCTCTGGCACGCACATGCGCTTGGCGGGGTTCTGGCTGCAGCACTCCTTGCACGATGTGAACAGCCCGTCTGACATGTTCTTGTTGCGGTAGAAGTCGGTGGCAGGTTTGTCCTCCTGGCACACCTACACCAGCAACACACGCCTAGTAGGAAAGGTGGCAGTACAAAGGTTATGTATGGGCCACGGGCGGTGCTGCTGGAATCTTAGTGCCAGTGACCTGTGCAGCGCGTCGTACCTTGCAAGCCTTGTGGGAGACGGTTGGCACAGTGACCACCTTGGCAGGCGTGTTCTTGGAGCGCTGCTCAGCTGCAGCATTGGTGCACACCTTGCAGAAGTTGTACAGCCCGTCCACCATCAGCTTGTTGCGATAGAAGTCATTGGATGGCTTCAGGATCTGGCACTTCCTGCGCAACACAAACGTTGGAAAGTCGCACACTGCGCACGTATACAAAGCAGGCAGTGCTATCAAAAGCCACAACACCAATGCCAGGCTAGTGAGCGCACATCTGCTGCAACGTTTTCCACCCACCTGCAGGTCTTCTCTGCCACTGTGGGCTCCACCACAAAGCGCTTGGTGGCACTGTCTGCGTGGCAGCGCTTGCAGTGGCCATACAGCCCATCTGCCATCAGCTTGTTGCGGTAGAAGTCGTTGGCAGACTTGAGCACTCCGCACTTGTTGCACACCTTCTCAGACACAGTGGGGACGACAGGCTCTTTCTTCTGGCGCCGGTCTGCAGCTGCAGCGCTGAAGCAGCCCTTGCACCGGTTGTAGAGCCCGTCTGACTTGCAGGTGTTCCTACAGCAACAAAATTGTCTCGTTTGCCCATGCTACAGAGCGGAGGTGGCAACCTAGTGACAAAGTGGTGCAGGAACCAAGAGCCACGCACCTGTAGAACTCTGCTGAGGGCTTCATCTGTTGGCAGCGCCTACATAGCTTCTCCCCCACCGTGGGCTCGTGCACCTTTGGCCTCTTCTTGCGCTTCTCAATCTCATACACTGCGCAGCACTCCTTGCAGCGCGTGTCGTGGCCGTCAGAGTTGCCCCTGCTGGCCAGTGACATTAAATCAGCAGGTGGTACAGGCGCACACACAACCATCTGTGAACCATGAAGTGCTGTTCTGCAGCTTCGTTGGCAGCCACTTACTTGTTCCGGTGAAACGCAGCCAGCGGCTTGTTCAGCGTGCAGATGCGGCACTGTTTGGAGCCATCAACCCCCAGTGGCATTTCCACGTTTGGGTACTGCCCTGCCAGCATATCATGTGGATGCTCGGCAAGGGCGTACCCTGCTGGGAGCACAACCCCAGGCACCAGGTAGTTCTGCTGCTGCATGAGGCCTTGGCCGTCTCCTGGTTGCGGGATTGGCCATAGGGCTTGCGCGTGTGAGGCATCATCACCTAGCAGGCACAGCGGAATCGGTCAGCAAAACTGGTGATGGTGTCGTTGGGTTGATGGTCCTTGGTGCAAAGGCCTGGCATGCTGTTCACAATGGCCTCCCAAAACACGGCGGTGGAGGAGCAGCACGTGCAGGCATGGATGTTTGACTGCGGTATGTGCCACATATATACATAGCCGAGAGGTGGTCAAGCGTACCCAAACCCAAACATGCCAGGGCATTTGCAGGGGCAACATGATGAGCAAGCAGCACGGTGGTGTCCAACGAATACCAATGAGTTGCAAAGCCCGCAAAAAGGGGCTCGGACGGAATGTAACTCTTCATCACACGGTGCAGTGGTCGTCATGGCCTCGCCTGCAGGCGCTCTTACCTGGTTGGCCCACTGGGAGTGCTGCTTGGTGCGACAGGATCTGGTCCCTCAGGGCCTTGAGAGTCAGCCCTTCTTGGTACTTGTCCAGGAGCCCGGTTTGGTTCAGGGTCGACCTTTCCTCCAGCAGGGCCCGATCCGTGGCCTCCTCGGCTTCTGCCTTGTGCTGGTCCCACGCTGCTGCCTGTTCGGGGTCGTCAGGTCGAGGCCCGAGGGCATTGACGGTGCCCTGCCTCAGCTGCAAGGCCTTCAGGCTGAACGCCTGGGCCTGGTCGTTGCTGCGGGGAGAAAGTTCACACTCGTTTATTTTCACGTTCAAATACGCCAGCTGCTCCTCTGGAGGGAGCGTCTGCAGGGCTTCAAGCGACGCCATCGGGCCAGTGACCCCCAAGCGTTGCAAACGGGTGGGGGAAGCACGCCTGGATTCTCAACAAAACGTGCACTGCGTGCGGCGATGGCGACCGATTCGAGTTGTAAACAACTTGCTGTCCCTTCTCTAGTTTACAACAACCACCTTTCAACCTTCTGGTCTGTGTTTTAGTTTTAGTGACCTTTTGTTTCATACCGGTTTTCTTTGCAACTTCCCCTGAGCCGCCGTCCGGGGGACAGTTGCTTTGTCCCCCCGTTGGCAGGTTACTACCCCTCTACCTCATCAAATGGTGATCACAAGCCCGTTGGATGACTGCTGATCAGCTTTACAATCGTTAAACACGATCATTAACGATGATCAAAGACTTTGGTTGTTTGGGCAATGCTTGATGGGTGGACCATCATGACTACAACGCCCACAAAGCCTCTATATGTATGCGGGCTGGGAACACGTTTGCATGGCTGGTGTTGTCTGCTGGCAGGTTGGCACCCGGTGAAGCTCCATCAGAAGGGCACCCCTGTCTTGCCCTTCCTATCTACTGATGCCCACTTGAAAGAATCTGACAGACTCACAAGCAGTCCTGCTTTCTGGCCTGAGCCTGGCTGTTCCCCGAGTTACAACTCAAGACAATATGGATTTCAGTAACCAGTTCGATGTCCCTCACACGGACATGATATACGTGCAAGGGATGCCTTCTGGGGTCGCAGAGCAGGACATCGAGGAGTTTTTTGGCTCCATCGGCATCATCAAGCTTGATAAGAAGACAAACAAGAAGAAGATATGGATCTACCGGGACAAAGTGACAGGGCAGCCGAAGGGGGACTTCACTGTCACCTACGAAGACCCCTTTTCTGCCGGTTCTGCAGTCTCGTGGTTCAATGGCAAGGACTGGAAAGGTGTGTGTAGAGCGTCACTTGCATCTACTGCAGCGTCGTGTATTCAGTTGCCAGATACAGGCGTCGCCCACAAAGTTGTCCGTTTACAAACTGCATTTTCTGCTTATGCATGCGCAACCCTTGTCCCAGCAGCAGCCAGCGGATCAGGGCAGTAAAGCTGATGTATTTGTGTTGGGCGTGCCAGGTACCCCACTGAAGGTGAGCCTAGCGGAGAAGCCAGAGGGGGTCTGGGGTGGCGGCGGGGGCGGGGGCAGGGGCTTTGGTGGGCGGGGGGGCAGGGGAGGAGGTCGCGGTGGGGGTGGCTATGGTGGGGGTGACCGGGGTGGCGGGGGCTATGGCGGTGGGGGCGACAGGGGCTACGGCGGTGGTGACCGTGGCGGCGGTAGGGGCTATGGCGGTGGTGACCGTGGTGGCGGTGACCGTGGGTATGGAGGTGGGGGTGGAGCGGACCGGGGTCGTGACTCCTACCAAGACCGGGATAGGGGTGGCAGCAGGGAGTCATATGGCGACAGGGGTGGCGGTAGGGGGGACAGCAGCTACCAGCAGCCGGCATATGACTACGGCAGCTCTGCACCAGCCGCGTATGACCAGGCGGCTGCAGTGCCACCTGCCCCTGCCCCTGCCGCTGCCTATCAAGCTGACGCAGGGCAGGCAGCATATGGGTATGATGCATCGGCATACAGCGCACCGGCAGCAGGGGGGTACGGAGGGTATGACCAGCAGCAGGCAGGGGGGTACGGTGGGGGGCAGAGCTACGGCGGGGGTGGCGGGGGCAGGGGCGGCGGCGGGCCCAAGGAGATGCGTGAAGGCGACTGGGCGTGCACCTGTGGCAACGTGAACTTCTCCTTCCGGCTAAAGTGCAACAAGTAAGTGGCTGCTTCTGAACACAAAGCTGCAGCCAAGCCCGCGTGTGCATGGCGCCCCTGCCCTTGCAGGTCCTCGCCACTAACTATGCCTGGTGCGCAGGTGTGGGTCGGGTAAGCCATCGGGTGGCGGCGGCGGCGGTGGTGACGGTGGTGGGGGCTATGGCGGCGGCGGCGGCGGGGGCCGTGGTGGTGGCGGGCGGGAGAGGGTGGTGGCAGCCCCACAGGGTCCAGCAGGTGCGCAAAATGTGTACCCTTACTTGTGTGTTTATCCTGAAGTTTTCTTGTGTTACTACATGGTGCATAGCACTGGGAGGTGTCGCATGCAACTATGCAGCACATGAAATGGGGCGCATTTGCTGCCGTGCATGCATGGATGTTTGCCAGAACCTGCAGCTGCAAGCATTCAGCTCACCCCGCACTCCCCCGCCCCTTGCAGCCCTCTTCACGGAAGGAGACTGGGCGTGCCCCAGCTGCGGCAACACCAACTGGGCCCGGCGCTTCAAGTGCAACATGTGCAACACGCCCAAGCCAGGCACCGTTGACACCAACCGCGAGGGCACTGGCGGCGGCTTCAAGGAGCTTGACGAGCGCGAGCTGGAGGAGGCAAGGCGCAGGCGCAAGCAGGTGGAGGAGGATGAAAATGAAAAGTAAGCAAGGGGGAGCGGTGGGGCTTGGTGCTTGGTTGGTGATTTGGGAGTTGATGCGCTGTGCGCTCTTGGTCTACTGCTGCTTGGTTGGCACCGTCGCAGGCCAGTGCGTGCTGATGCAGGAATAGGTTACCAGGGTGCCTAGTGCCTGTACTTCGCTGCAGCCATGTGGTTGTTGCAGTGTCGTGACCGCCCTGCCCCCCGGTGCAGGTATGACGAGTACGGCCGCCTCAAGAAGAAATTCCGTCAGGGGGGGCGCACAAGCGTAAGTACACCAGCCATGCATGCTACCGTACAGCGAGGAACACATGAACCGGTTGCATCCACCTGTGCGCGTTGTTTTGTGTTGCTTCTACAATTATAGGGCTGTAGATTTGTGGCCATGGCGCTGATCTGCATGCACTGGTGTGGCTGTGCAGGAGGAGGGGGACAAGGGCCGGGAGCGCGAGCGCAGCCCACCACAAGATGACCGCCGCAGGTACCGCTGAGACGGCAGATAGCCACAGTGGGGCATGTATGGAACCCTACTGCAGGCGCCTCGACAAGTGAGGTGGCTGGGATGGGCAGCAGTTGAGTGGCGTTGCCCTTGGTCTTGCGCGCAAATGCAGCAGCTGGTCATGCAGCAGCATTGCGTTGAGGGGGTATGGAGGGCAACCTTGTATGGGCTATGAGGAGATGGGCGTATTGCATCGAGGTAGTCTTAAGGCGCAGCTGTGCCTCGCTGGACCAGGTCCGGCGTGTGTGGCCAGGATTCAAGCTATGGTGGCGCTCAATTGCTGCATGGGGTCTCCGTATCTGGATACTGGCAGCAACCAGTGCGGCGGTGGTACCAGATTGCAGACTGTCAGTACTCACTGTCAGCACTTTTACAGTACTTACTAAGCGATTAGCTGTCGACCCATGGCGCTACAGTAATAACACAGATGAACGCCCGTGCCAGGCGTCAGTGTCACTGCTTGTTATTGCGTACTACTATAGGATACTGGTGCAAGCATTTAATTTGTCAGACTGCTTGTAACACGGTGTTACAATTGTCGGATCAACCAGGTGACATTGACAGTCATTCAATTTGACAAGAGACTGGGAGTGCATTTCCGGAAGTATACTGCCGGGTCACACAGTTTACCTGTGATGAGCGGCCACTGACTGCGTTGCAATGTTACAGCCTGTCCTTTGTTACAGTAAAAGTCTGCTCAACTTCAACCAAAGTTACTTCATGAGGCTCAGAGTCTGAGCACTGCTATAATACTATGCGAACTCCTAAGCACGGGTTGAACCAAGTAGCACGCTGGCAGGCCTGCAGGCAGTCATGGCCCGTCATGGCAGGGCCTCAGGCTGTGCACCGTGGAAACTAGTCCAGGTGTACCATGCATGCAATCATTGTTGCAGTGCCTGGCAGAAACTTGTGGGTTCAACGATGGGGACCAGGGATCAGATTATCAGAATCTGAGTGTACCGGGTACCCTGTCAGAGCAGATGCGACAGCACTCAGGGCAGGCTGCGCAACTGCACCTTGTTTGATTGATTCAAATCCGCTGATCAATATCCAGTAGATAGCATATGCGCGTCAAGATGCATGCAGCTAAGGTGCATCAAGACGCAGCTAAGCTGCGCTGCGCCCCTGTGCATAAGCTGCGGCAGCGAAGCTAGAGACGCCTTATTTGAGCGCTATATGGGGCCCACCGGATGCTGCTGATCAGTGGCCCTCATGTCATAACGCGCGGCCCACTGGGATGATGGTCTGCTTGATCCTTGGGCCTATCAATTAGATTTCCAACCCAGCCAGTCACATCGCTGTCAGCATGAGTGAATTGGCACCATGTGTCATGCTCCTTCAAGGCGCGCCTCAGACCCAAAATGGTCCAGATCACCACAGCCTCTGCATGAGGTATATGCTGGTGGAGGCGTCCAGGGCATCGATGCCTACGGGGTGGGGTTGGGGAGTAAGGGGGTTTAAAGCCGTGACACGTGCATGCTCTGCATTGCTCAGAATTATGGGCCACGATGCATCATAGGAAAGCTGACCAAAACCACAGTGTGCGCCTCATTGAGCGATATAATATATAGTCGCTGTGTTCATGACCACGTTGCCCACAATGCCCTGCCGCAAGGATCCACATCATCATGGTGCGACCAGTCGTGAGGATGCATAGGCACATATGCACGGCCGCACTGCGCACTGCGCACTGCCAAACCCTGTGTCTCCTGTACAACCACCATACCCCCACCTGCCATCGCCAGCCCCTCATCCTGCTCCGCCTCCCCCCACCCCCTGTACGTGCCAACCACCGTCAGCCCTGCCACATGCGCCGCGCCTATCACATCGCCAGGCACCACCTGGCGCAGGGACCACTCCTCCCCAACACACCACTCCTCCTCCCCATCCTCTGCACGCCTGGCCAGTGTGAATGCCTCGCTGACGATGGTGCGCAGCGGGTCATCGGGTGCGGGGGACAGGGTGCGGCGGGTGAGGGTCCGCCGGTAGGGGCCCGCCTGCAGGAGGGGGGGGTACAGGGAATATTGCGCAGGGGTGAAGCAGCGGTAGGCCAGCGCCTGGTACATGTGTGGGGTGGATGCCCATACAGTGGGCCACAGAACTTGCAAGCAGTCTGTAAATTGTGATAACCACATGGGGCAGCCACATTAAGTGGTGCTATATGCAGATACAACGGCTGTGAAAGCATCTGCAGCACCACATGATGTGGCTGCCCCATGTAGTTATCACAGTTCACAGCCTGTTGTATACACAGACTATGTATCAAAATCAGGCCAGGGCCTGTATGCCCCGCACCCATTCTCGTACCTCCAGCACCGCCCCTTCCACCCCCTCCTGCTCCTCAAACGTGTCCCCTCCCAGCGTGTCCACAACCGCCATGGCGCCACCCCCCACCCCCAGCAGGAAGCCTATGCTCTCAAACAGCTCCCGCTGCTCGCAAGCTGTCAACAGGTGGTGCAGCGAGCCAGCTGAAACCACCACCAGGTCAAACTGCGCCCCCGCCCTGCCACTTGGCGCCGCCTGAGCGGCCTCCATGACCTGCTCTGCCAGCTGGCCATCCCCCATTGGCCAGCACAGCCACGTCACCTCCACCCTGTCACCCACCCCAAGCTCCTCCACCCTTGCGTGCGCCTTAGCCTGGGCCGCTTCCAGCATCTCTTGGGAGTGATCCACGCCAACCAGCTGGAAGGTGCACGAGGACAGGTCTGCAGGGTATTGAAGAGACAGAACTTGAGAGTTTCAAGCACTAAATAGTCGCTCACCATGTGCGATAAATAGTCATGGGTGCATGTATATTGTTGCTTTTTTGGCATCAAGCGGGATTGGCCTCATGCTGCATACTGCCTCGGGTTTCCCCACTGCCTTGCATTGCCTGCTCTGCACAAATGATGACCACACCCTTGTCAAAGCCTCCCACAGCCTCACCAGCATCCTCGGCAATCCGCTGCACCAGGTCAACCACCACCCTGCCAGTCCCGGTGGCCAGGTCAAGCACACACAAGTGGCAGCCACCATCCGCGTGGCCCTGCTTGCCCTCCGCCGCCCGCTTGAGCAGCCTGTGGTAGGTCACCACGTCATCCCCTGGCGGTATCACCCCCCTGGCTCTGCACTCCCCCACAAACAGGTCGTAGAAGGCGGGGAAACCAGGGGTGGTGTAGGAGTAGCGTGGGCCGTGGGAGGAAACCTGGCTGTCCTGGGCAAGGGGGGCGGGGGTGGAGGTGTGGCGGGTGCCGGCATGCAGTGCAGTCAAGTGCGCAAGAGAGTGTAGTAGTGAGGCTTATCAACCATCAAGCAAGGCAAGGATTGGTTTAGTGGGCGACAGTACACACTGCAGCCAACTCCAGGAGGAATGGGTACCCATGCACGCATTCGCAAGAAAGCCAGTGCGTTCAATTGCATGCCAGCGGACCCACCCACCTCCATATCTATGCTGACTGCCTCCAGCGCAGTAAGTCCCAAGCAACCGGTTATCCAAGGAGGTTTGAAAAGGCAGCGGCCCTGTAATCGCCCCCCCGCATATCAAGCGCTGCCCGTGATCCGCGGTGTACAGCTAGCCAGTGACGGTATCGGGTGTAAAATGCTTGTTCAACTTCAATCAAGTGGTTTGGTGTACTCACAGGTGTGGTGCCGGTGCCAAGGGTAGCATGTAACAAGTAACAAAAGATACGACGGTGGTGGGTTGCTACCAAAACTACACGTTGCACCAAAAGATCTTTGGAGGCTGCGATCTTATTCCAACTCTTGTGGATGCAGCAGACTTTAGTGGTAACAAGCACCGGTAGTACTAAATGCATGCAAATGCATGATGCATGCATTCTAATTCACTCCCGTGCCCTCTGTGCTTATTGACGCTTCTGGCATGCAAAAAGCTGGGTTGCTGGCGTCAGTGTGCGACCTTTTCGGGTTTGTCTACAAACCTGCCTGCGAGCTGTTGTTGCTGCAGTTTCAGCAATTGCGCTATCCCGAGCAAGTAAACAAGATGGGCGATAGACTGTCCACCCTCGTACCTGGCAGGCTACCCGGCAGGCTACTGGCCAGGTAGCTGGCTGCCCGGTGCACCAGCTAGTGCTCAGTCGACGCCTGCATGACTACACACCACTACCCTGGCCTCTGCTGGCTGCGCCTATATGCATGCATTGCTGTGCAGCAGGTCACCTCCACCAGCAACAGGGAACTATTGGAGCCAGCGGAACAGCTTACTGGGCAGTAGCTCTGATTTCACCCGCGCCCCTAGGGTAGGGTTGTCCACTGGCCATGGCTTCCCTGTACGCTGCAGTGGAGGCGGCGCTGCTGGGGCCAGGGGTGGGGGGTGAGGGGGCGGGCAGGGTGGCACTGGTGGAGGTGGATGTGGACGGCAGTGGTGGGCAGAAGGTGCTCACAACTCGCCCAATGACCGCTCCACAGTTGTTGGCACTGGTGGGCGCAGGTGTTGCCGCCATCCAACCGCACCTGCCACCCACACCAGCGCTCCCTACGCAGCCTCTGTCCTCATCAGCTGTGCTACAAGGCTCCAACCACAGCGGCTGGTCTCCTCCCACCCCAGGCGTTGCTACCCCCCTGGTGGGGCTCCTACTTGAGCGCGGCAGTGTGTATGTGGCGGGGGTGCTGGCGGTGCTGAGGTGCAGGTGGGGAAAGATGGAGGCAGGGTCAACATCTGGACGGAAAGTATGGGGGTTGACGGTGTGCCGTTGCTGTCCATGTCGTATGGTAACATGCGATTGAATGCTGGCAGGTTTGCCAGGAGGTCTCCGACATGGCTACTTATTGGCTGGGGTAGATCAAATGAAGATTTTGCCTGTAGTTACACCTAAAGCGCGTATTGGGTGAACGGTGGCATGCCCCCAGTTCCTCGCCTTGTTCCTGCAGGTGCGCCTTCCTTCCCCTGGACCCTGCCTGGCCCCCTGCCCGCCTTCGCCAGGTGGTGATGGAAGCCCGGCCCCTGCTTCTGCTGTGCCGTAACCCCCTGGAGTATGCAGGTAAGCCACACCACGGCGGCACAGGACCCAGGGGTGCATGTGGAGATCTTAGTGCGGCCCGCTGGCCGCACTCTCAAGGTGCTGTGCACTCCCAGGCAACACATGGTGAACATCGAAGGTTTGCACATGGCACTGTATCACCCTTAATCATCATCCATGGCAAGCACGATCTGCCCACGTGTTATTCCACGGCGCTGCATGACCCTCATTTGTCAACCATGGTAAACATGATCATGACACATGTCATGCATGTGCAATTGGCTTGTAATACAATACCAGACAGCGACAACATGTACATAGCACCGTATACCGTTCCCGCATACTTCCTAAACTATGATAGATTTTTGTAAACGCCGTTAACGGTTTCAGTAACTGTGACAGTGATGACATTTGTCCGCTTGATCAGACCAGGTGTCATTTTGCCACAAACCAGCAGTTCACTGCCATTAACCATGCAGGCATGGACCTTCCCTGCCCCCTGGAAGCCGCTCCTGCCCTCCGAATCACCCCGGTCCCCTCCTTGCGGCCCCATGTGCCCCTCCCCCTGCCCTCCTCCCCCTCCCCCCCCTACTGCTATGTCATGTTCACTTCGGGGTCGACAGGCCAGCCACTGGGGGTGTGCGGGACAGAGCAAGGTAGTCTCCAGTTCGTACGGGGAGCCCTCAATATATCAGCTGGCCTCGCCCCTGACTGGTGCCATTGGACTTGCTGGATATGTGTGTGTGGAGAGTGGGTGGTAGGTAGATTGTGGTCTCCCTGCTCCTTCTAGAAGGAAGGAAGGTCATGCACGCACTTGCTAAGACCCCTGCTATGTCCTGCATGTTTCTCGTGTAAAAAATGTTGCAGTGCCTGTGTGTCTCAAATGGGTACTACGCGCTCACACCCAAGGGGGATGGGAAGGGGCTGGCCGCAGCCACACCCATGTGCCCAGCGCCTGTCCAGAGGGACGTGACGGAGACGGAAGGGCCAATGCTGAAAAGCAGGACGAATCATTGAAATGCACTCCTCCACCCTCCTTCAGGGATTATGAACCGCTGCACCTGGCAGTCCGATTCCCTCCCCTTCCTCCCTCATGATGTTGCCGCCCTCACCACCGCACCCACATTTGTGGACTCCTTGGCGGCAATGTTTTGCCCTCTACTGGCGGGTGTGCAGCTGGTGGTGATGAGCAGGCAGGTGGGTGGGAGGGGATGAGGGCAGGCGGTGGTGGGGGGATTGCTGGTGTGGAGCTGCATACAAGCTTGCTTAAGTTGGGTGCAAGGAGAAGATTCATGTAAAACTGGCACTGTCCCTCGTTGCCTGATGCACAATAGATTAAGTGAGCTGAGGTGGTGTGATAGTGGTTGGTTGCAACTCCGCTGGTCCACCCTACTTTGGCACGTCTCCCCTCCTGCAGGTTGTTTCCAGCCCCTCCCTGCTGCTGCGCGCCCTGTCCACCCACTCCATCACCCACCTGGTGGGCGTGCCCCTACTCTACACCGCGCTGCTTAACCACCAGGAGGGGGAGCACTCAACCCCGCACTCACTGGGTGGGTAAAATGCAATAGGGAAGAACCCCCCCGGTTGCATAATCATGGCTTGATTGCTTGGTATGCCTCCCACGTCCTTGCGCGTATATCCCCTTACTGGTTTAGCACAGTACGCAGGCGTCACATGCCCCTGCTTGCACACCCACATAAGTGTGCTCTAGCAGAGCGTTCAATGTGTGGGTCTGCCTGGCCTGCCTCACACAGAAACAATTGTTCTCAGTGTCATTCATTGCCCACCACCCCCATCCACCCCAGGCCCATCCCTGCGCCTGGTGGTCTGCAGTGGTGAGCCCCTCCCCCCCCACCTGCTCTCCCACCTGCGTGCCGCCCTGCCCCCCACCGCCCGCATGCTTAACGTCTGGGGGTGCACAGAGGCGGCGGCAGACGTCACGGCAGCGGATGTCACCACCTGGGGGGAGCAGGTGGGGTCCCACATGCATGCCTGTCCACCATGGGCTTGAAGGTGCTGCAGGCGGAAACCGCTTCTATACTGGTCACCAATTGGCAATGCCACACATGCGAGCTCCGTTTACATACATCAATCAATTACATGCATTCCGGCAAGAAAACCAGACATAGCTGGCTAATATTTTATAGCATATGTATGCCATGCTGTTGTCCCCTGTGCCGGGCAGTGCATTGTTGTGCGTGACTGGAGCGTGATGTCATCTGCAGGACTTCCCCTGTGACCCGATTGTCGGTCTTCCCCCTGATTACCCCGTCACGATCCCTGTGGGCACACCGCTACCAGGTTTCAGAGTCGTGGTGGTGGATGACAGCGGCGCGCCCGTGCCCCCGCAAGCTGTGGGTGAAGTTATGGTGGGGGGTGCGGGGCTGGCGGTGGGGTACCTCAACAACCCACAGGCAACAGAGCAGCGCTTCAAAGAGGTGGGGTTGCATGGGGAGTGTCCGTAAGCTGTAGGTGCGATGCCGTGACCCAACGTGTGCTTGGTGCATCACCTCTGGGGCTGTAGGTGCACATCAGCTGCCTGTGCTGTTCCTGATCATCTTGGATGTGGACTACATGGGCACATCTTCAACGAGACTTGCAAGATCTACCCCTCACTGCACCTGTGGTTCACACCGAGATTTGCCACCGACATATGTGCTCGTGTGTCCTTTCACAGTTGCCTACCCATGCGGGGCAGCAACCACTGCATGCCACCGCAAGCGCCCCTAGCCTGCCCATGCGCTGCTTCCTCACCGGTGACCTGGGGTGGGTGGACAGGCAAGGGGCCCTGCACATTGTGGGCAGGAAGGATTTGCAGGCAAAAGTAAATGGTGAGACAGGCAGCAAGCAGGACAGGGAGAACAAATTCAGTCAATCGATTGTACAGCATTGATGCCCCGGTGTTGCAAAACTATATGCATGCATGTGTGTACATCAGGGCCATGGGGGAGTTCTGAACTGGCATAGCTGGGCACACCACCACTTGCCTTGCAGAAGGGTACCGCTGTGCACACCACCGTGCCATTCATCAGCCACGGCAGCAAGCAACTAGCAAGAGGGTTGATGAAATCAAGTACTGTGCCATTCATCATACGCATTGCGCAGCATCATACACTGCATGCTGCTGCTGCATTGAATGGCTTTATTTAGTGATCACCTCCTCACTCCCCAAAATCTCTTCCTCTTTGGTCCCTGCAGGCATTCGAGTTGACCTGCTTGAGGTGGAGCGGGTGCTGGCAGGCCACCAGGCAGTGGAGGCAGCAGCAGCCAGGGCATGGCCACTGCCAGGTGGCAACACCCTGCTGGCCGCATACGTGCAGCTCGCCACACCCCCCAGCGAGGTGCACCGCCATGGGGAAGGAGGTTCCCAGGGTGACGGGGAGGAGGCGGTGGGGCGCATGCTGCGTGGGTGGTGCAGGACCATGCTGCCTGCTGCTGCAGTGCCAGGTGTCATCATGCTGGTGCACAACCTCCCCCGATCAGATGCAGGCAAGCTGGCCCGCTCCCGCCTCCCCCCACCACCTGCAGTGCAAGAGTACGGCGGGGCGCTGCGGCCAGGTGGCAGCCCAACCCAGCCACATCAGGCAGGCAAGCACATGCCACCTGTCACCGAAGCCCATCCTCAACTGTCAGGAATTCATGAACATGGATCACCTGGTGCAAGCAATGCAGCTGACCCTCCTCAACCAAATGCATCCAGTTCGCCAGCACCATTGGCGCAACAGCAGACAATCTCCGAGCCGCATGTGGCGGCGGTGCTGGCATCAGTCCTGGGGGTTGCCAAGCTTGAGCCCACCACCGACATCTTCTCCCTTGGTGCCACCTCATTGCATGTGGCGGAGACAGCAGGGCGGCTGGGGGTGGCGCCAGCGGTGGTGGCTGGGGCGCCATGTGTGCGTGCCCTCACGGCACACATGCGGCAGGAACAGGAGCAAGCTGGCAAGGAGGCACAAGTGGGGGAGAGTGGAATTGATGCAAGAAGGGATGGGGATGGCATGGCTGCAGCAGCTCCCAAACGGCGGCGCCTGTTGGTTCCTGTCCAGGCCACACACACGCCCCCGCCACCTACTGGGACGCAGCAGGGTGCTCTGCAGCAAGGCATTGCGAATGTCGATACAACCCCCAGGGATGCTTCTCCTGATTCCACTCCACGCAATTTCCCTGGTTTCATCCCCGCTGGCTGTGCTATGTTCATCCAGGAGCGGTGCGGGAGGGTGCGTCGGGCGGCAGGGGCAGGGGGTGGTGCGGTGCAGGGGGAGTTTGGCAGTGCTGTTGATGCGCGACGGGAGCTCATGCAGCGCTGCCAGGTGGGGACTATGGTCTGCATGCAATGCCGGCACATTATGCGACAAAAATGCATCCTGCCCAGTGTCAGACTGTCAGATTGCACAGTGATCAACATGATTTACAAAATATCTGATGCAGTGCCAAATTTATAAATTTGTTTTTAATAAATATAAATAATACCTCCCTGCCTGTTGGTGCCAGGTGGACGCAGCCCAGCCCTCATCCCCCCCACAGCTGACATGTGCGTGGCGGGTGCGGCTGCGGGAGTGTGTGGATGCATCCCCCGTGGTGGTGGTGCAAATGGAGGGGAGGGCAGCACCCCCGCCAAGCGCAGCCACTTGCAGTGACGATCTGCAGGCTGCAGTGGCTGGGTGGTGGGTGTTTGCCGCGTCCCATGGCGGCGATGTGGTGTGTGTGGATGGGGTGACAGGTGGGGATGAAGCTGTGCTGTGCTAGCATGGCCATGGCTGTGGCCTGCTGTTACTGGCTGGTATGGCTTGAGCTATGGCACACAAATCACAAGCAAGCATCTGCAAGTACAACACAGCACATGCCATCACTTCGGCCCCCACATTCATCCTGAATGGACCAGTGCATTTGCAATATTGCACATACAGGTCTCCCACGATGCAAGTACTGTAACCCCTATCCTCCCCTCCTCCAGGCATCCCATTATGGACCACTATTCTGCCTACCCGCACAGATGCTGGCCTGGCCATGGCACCCAGCTTGGGCCACCTGGCAGTGGCGGGGGCGGACGACGCGCTGCACATACTGGATGCAGCCACAGGCCGCCAGGTGGCGCGGTGTGACGCGGGCGGTGCGGTGCGGTGCTGCCCAGTGGTTGACCCCTGGCTAGGGCTGTTCTGGGTGGCGTCACATGGCCGCTGCATGGTGGCGTGTGACGAGCAAGGTATGTGCGAGGGATGGGTGTGTGTGCCGTGCGACAACCTTCAACTCCATATACTTGTCTACGCATGATAGGCACTACTACTCTGGCAGCCACTTCACCCACTCTGGTTCTTCACCAAGCAATCACATCATGTGTTGCGCATGGCCATGATGTTGTCTACTGCCCACACTAAAATTGATGCCATCTCACTGTGGCTGCTGCCAGGTGTCAAACGCCTGCACCACACCTGGGAGGGTGCAGCGGCATCAGCTAGCCCGGTGTTTGGCGCTGGCAACACCGTGTACCTCCCACTGCTGGATGGCTCCATCACCTGCCTAGCAATGCTCATGGACAACCCCGCCACACCTCATCTCACCCGCCTGTGGGTGCACAGCGCCCCTGGGCCCCTGTTCAGCACACCAGTGGTCCTGCCAACCTGCGGAACCGTCATTTGTGCCACTGCCACAGGGGGGGTGCAGGCGCTGGGGCCAGGAGGGGAGGTGGTGTGGACCACCCAGCTGCCTTCCCCAGCATTTGGGCCCCTCACTGTGTGCCGCATGGACCAGGGGGTGGTGGTGCTGGTGGGCAGCCAAGGGGGGGCGCTGTATGTATTGAGGGAGGGCACAGGGGAGGTGGCATGGGAGGCGGCGGTGTGTCCGCAGGGGGTGTCCACAGGTGCTGTGCCACTACATTGCAGAGGCACCGCGAGTGACGGAGCTGACGGGACAGTGGTTGTGTGCGGCAACGGCGGCGCAGTGTGTGTGGTGCGAGGCGGGGAGGTGCTGGAGAGTGTGCAGCTGCCAGGTGGGTTGCAAGCAATGCAGTGGGGGGAGAGACCCCGCTGCAGCAGTATTGCTTGCCTGATTGGGCTGCACTGGGATCATGTTGAGGGGTTTGCTGGGCGGTGAAGCATACACACAGATTTCGGTGCAGTTGGTATGTATAGGCAGGTGCTCCGCCCACTTTAGCCACCCTCCCGTCACTGATCCGCCCTCCCGTCACAGGTTGTGTATTTTCCTCACCCCGGGTGGTGGGTGGTGGGCGGGTGGTGGTGGGGTGTCGCGACGACCACCTGTACTGCCTCAGCCTAGGGACTGCAGATGCTATGAGGCACAGCTTGTGAGGGGCGCTGAGGTACCTACTCTGGACAGGGACTGGCGGCAAGTGGGGAGCAAGTGTCCATGGTGTGCACACCGGGGGAGCCTGCACAAGTAAGTGGACACGGCGTATGCTTCAGCCGAACGCTGGCATTTTGTGAGGCTTTTGACTCAGCTGACTGGGCGCTCCTTGTCTCCCTAGGACTGCAGCGCCCGTGCCATCGTGTTATGCTGTTTGTACCCACCCCATCCAGCCTGGCCATAGACGCAGTGTCTGACTGTGGGCTCATGCCCTGACACCCAGGTGACACACTGTGGGGACATGCCTGCAGGTGATGCCACTAAGAGTTCACCCCAACGGATACCACAGCTGGCACCTACTGGCGGACAGTGGCTGTTGACTTGTTCACCGGTGCTGTCCCGGCAGGCAGTGCGTACAACAGCCAACCACCCTGCCATCGACAGTAGAGGTTCCCATCCCTACTGGCCTGAGCCACACAACAGCGTTGCTTCTGTGGCGAACGGCACCGAAGTGAAAAGGTTCGACTTCTCTTGCAACGACACCCCTTCAATTGCCTGACTGCGTGTTCGGGCTGTGGTGGATGCCCAGCTGAAAACAAACGGTTCACACAGCGGGAAAGGATGTGCCAATCAGCCCTTTGTCTTTCGCATACTGAATAGAAAGGGCGAGGGCTGCTGAGCGGTGCTATTTTCTTTTGCGCTGCTGTTAAGGGACCAAGATAGTCGGCCACAAATGCCTGCTGCACATCCAAGTGGCGGCATAGTGTAGTGGTTATCACAGCAGACTCTGAATCTGCTAACCCGAGTTCGACTCTCGGTGCTGCCTACATTTTGCCTTTTTTTGAGCAATATGCATTTTGCTACCCAGAGTGACGGATGCCCTTCTGCGCTGTTCCTTTTGGCTGCTTCAACATTTTCCCTTGTTTTGTACCGAGACTATAGTAATGAACGGCCCGAGCCATGCAATATACTGTGCGGAATGCAACACAATTTGACGGGTATCGTAATGACACAATATTTTACTTGTTTTCCAGTTTGCATATTGCAGTGCGCCAACTAGCTGCTTCTCTATGACATTGAGTATTGTGAAATGCCTGGTTGAAGCTGAACGTTCCTAGCTATGATTGCAATACTGCACATGTGGCCACAGCCTATTGCAAGCAGACTGCAGTGAGTGCAGGAGCAGGCTGGGCATAGTGCAAATATATCAGGGCCAAAGCAAGGGCACTATCGCCAACTGCCTGCACTTGCACACCAAGGTGCTGCTGTCATGCTAGGGGAGGCAAGTGGGAGGAATGGCACTGCACCCAAGATCCCGTATCCGCTGTTCATGTGCGCTCCATCAATACGCCCACATGCCTGCCACTCTCAATCCCACAGTTGCTGGCATGAAGTTCCAACCATTCTGCACACCAAGGCAAGGGCTCCCGTAGCTACAGTTATCCTACATCAGATCGCAGCGCCTGAGGGGCTGTGGCCCCCCCCTATCCTGACAGCAGCAGGTCGTAGTGGTTCCCCCCCGTGAACAGCAGCCGCACGGGCCGCCTGGCCTTCCACCCCTTGCCAGCCTTGCTGTACTCCCCACCGTACGTTGCGATTGGGCTGAACCCCCCCGCCGCGCCCCACTCCGCCCCCGCCAGGTACACCGTGATTGGCACCTTGAGCATGCGCGACAGCACCAGCAGCTCGGGCTCACCGCCCCAGAAGGTGGGCGACTGTAGGCGCTTGCAGTACCTGGCAGGGGGTGGGGCAGGGAGTGGTGGGTTCAGGATGGCAGTGGTGTAAGTATTGGATGTGGCTGCACATGACATGCCATGGGCCATTCGCTGTGCAGAATTTGCGCACAACGCCAATAGATACACTTGCGGGGTGGATGCCACGTCCACGGCCATGGCGGGCGTCATGCCATGCAGCGCATGCAGCACTGAACAAGATTGTGGCGCAGGCACACACGCATGCTCCACAACCGCCCAAGGGCGCACCACACATCCATGCAGAGCGCAGCATAGCCATGCAGGGCAGAGTGTGATCATGCGTTATCCCCGGTACGCATCTTCCCCACCCCCACCCACTTTGGCAGCGCATCCTCCGTGGCAATGGCCCGCAGCGCATCCTTGAACTGGCCATGCCTGCTGTGGCTCAGGCAAAGCACCTCAACAACCGCAAGGCGCAGCTCGTCTGCGGCAAAAGGGGGAAAAGGGAACGGCTTGAAATTGCGGGGAGAGGGTGGCAGCAGCTATAGCTGCATGCAGGTGCAAGATGGGGGATGGGGGATGGGGGCCATGCTGTTGCCCTGACAGCTGATGCCACCCGGCCCGGCCCCCACCATGATATGTGTGATGATCCCGACCAGCATGACGGTGCAGGCCCCATACCATACGCACCCTCCCCCAACACGCACACCCCCCACACCTGCTTCCCGCTCCTCCAGATCCGGTGACAGCAGCACCCCCTTGTTGCGGGCAAGGCCTAGCGCCTGCATAAGGGAGGGGATGGGATCAGGGTGCACAGACAGCCATTGCTGGGGTCAATGCACCATTCATAGCAGGGCGTTAGTGCCGCTTGTAGGCCATAGGTCCATGGCATTGAAGCTGTAATGTGGCTGCTACATCAGCACCACCCAAGCATAGTTTCTGCGACAAGATCTATTCTCGTGTGTTCATTTAAAGCATGAAACTACGGCACCTTCACTAGGGCCCCTGCTCCTCCCCACCCTTACCAGTGCCCTGAACATGCACTTCCCGTCCCCCTTGATCTTCACCACGCGCATCTGCTTCTGCTGAGTCACAGCCCTGCAAGGATGCACGCCCGTTGCTCCTCATTGCCATCGCAGAGTCAAACTGCCACAGTTCAATCGTGCGTTGCAACTAACCAATTAATCATTCAAGTCATGCGTTGTTTTGGACGGTGTCACTGAATGGGACCACGAGGGTATACAGCGGTACTTGCATACAAAGTGCACAGGCATGGTTTGGTACTTGCTGCCCACTAGTCAACACTCCCACCAACGCAGAGGGCCTAGTTGTGCGTAATGGCCAGTGCCAAGGGCTTCCGCCACGTAGGGTTTAGGGTTGGTGCAGGGTTTGTGCTCACTTGGCAATATCCGCCACCAGCATGGGCGGCCGCCTGGTACCGGCCCATGGTGAGGACAGTGACGCAAAGCAGGCGGGGAGGAGGGGCCCAGGGCGGTGCAGGCAGAAGGTAGCGCCTGCGGGGGAGAGGATGGGGGATTCACACACAACACTGGGCAAGCCAGGTCTATCCCCACGATAAAAAGCCCCAGATGAGCTGCTGTGCAGTACGTTCAACAGCACGCTTGAGAGGTTGCTTGGAATGTGGCTGAGACGCCGCATAGATATGGTGTGTGCAGCTGGAGGGAGGATGGTGATGGCATGCGTGGTATAATAAAAGGCAAGCGAGTTGATATGTGATTTACTTGTTGTATATGGCGATGTGTTTGCAGTATGCAGTACAGCTGTACGCACGCCAGCTGCATGCGTTGTCAGCAAACCAAGCGCATGAGCTATATGCATGAATTGTGGTGCACACACACCTTGCAGCGCCGGTTGGCCCCTGCTGCTGGGAGTGGTGTCTAGCCGCATGCCGTGTGCCTCAAACTGAACCATCCTGACCCTTCACTTACAGAAACACGCGGTCTGCCCCCTGCTGCTCCCCCGAGGATGTACCCAGGTATGATGCCAAAACTAGGATGCCCAAACAAGGACGCACCACAACCAAACGGGAGCGTGCAAGCAGATGGTGTTTGGTAGTTTTGCTCGCCTCTTTTGGTAGTTTAGGCCAGGGTGCGCGCAGGCATGCCAGAGTCACTGTGGTGTGCGTCGGCAGCAGTCACTGTATTGAGGTGGCTTTCACGGTGCACGACTTAACGAAGTTTGCTTTTGAAAAGAACATGCTCTATCTGTTGTATAAGTTGGCGCTCCGTGGGCCCGCTAACAGCTCCAGCCTCGTTTTGAAGGCCATCCCCTCCATTACAGTTCTTGCCAACTGGCAAAGTGGGACACATCGGATATGAGGCAATGCACTCCCCTTGGGAAAGTGGCATATGCTGCTGCTAGCACGCCCGGGCAGAAAAGCTGTAGCAATACCCTGCGTGCAAGTGTTCCAAGCAAGGTGCAGCTGTGACCAACCCTGCATGCATGCATGAGCAGCGCCATGCCATTAGCATACGGCATCCCACGTGCTGCGTAAAATATTGGCACGAACGGCGTAGGCTCTGTAACGTGTGGCACAATCTCCTTGGAATGCAAACAGCCTCAAGGCCAGGCAAATACCGTGCTTGGGCACCCAAAGAATCGGACAATGCCTTAATCTGAATGGAGAACACCATATTAAACTAGTCATTCAGGAATATATGCGCTTAATGTCATAGTGTATATCCTTCCACTGTGAAGGCCATCCTCATTAGATAAGTACTACACTGCTGGATGACCAGTGTCACGCTTGTGGCGCCCATGTGGTGAGCGTGGCTGCACTAGCCCGCACGCCCGGACAGGATGGCCAGCTAGCTGAAAACTGCAGTGCTGATGGTGTGCAGTATACCCAGTAACCACAGCAGCATACACACTCGCACCGTACATAACCTCTCAAACCTAAATCCCTTCTATTCAACTGCCATTCACCCCTTCCTCAGAATCCTGGCAGCGCCGACAGGTCCGCCACACCACGGGGCAGCGCAGCAACATCCCTGCAGCACAGGGGACAAGGGAAAATTTAGAAGGGGTGTGTCACGTATTGCACACCCATGACATGGCCGGATGCTGCATACACAGGATTGGTGATGGATAATGCATGGCCATGCAAACCTGGTCGGATCGCTGCAACGTATGTTTGCAAATTAATGCATGGCCAAAATGGGCCACCTTTCACAAATGGATGCTTTGTGGCGCTTCCCCCACCTACCTGAGCAGCGCCAGCCTGCTCCTCCTCACCCCCTCCTCTTCGCACATCACAAACACCTTGTCAAAGTAGGCGTCGAGGGGAGCAGACAGGGCGGTAGCCGCATCCAGGAATGCGCGCACAGGCATGCCCGGGGACAGCTGCGTAGACACAGCCTGCACAGGGAGGGCCAAGGGGCAGTTGGTGCGCTGGGGGTTGTATGGTGTGGGGGCACTGCATGCTGACCCTGTCCAGTGCACATGCAGTGGTGCGCACCATGGTGCACCCCTGGACTGTTAATGCATGTGCGGGCACAGCAAATATAGCTGAAGAAGTCGATCCCGCAACCTCACAATTTGAGTACACCGTGCCAGGTTGGATGCACGCTACGCACCAAGAATCTACAGAACCTTGCATGACCCAATTGGGGTGCGATTGTCTGCAATTGGCATACACCTCCTTGTCCTTTGCAAGTGGAAAGTGGGAAGCCTGGTGCAATGCAACCCTGTAAACCCTCGACATGCCCTCCCCCAACCTGCCATCCCCCCCACCTGGTAGGCTGCATACAGCGCCTCCTCCTCCGGTTGTTGGAACAGCGCCGTGTCCACCTGCCACTCGGGTGCAACCTCCTTGCCACGCACGATGCGTGTGGGGCGGGACAGCGCACCCACCACAGCCGCAAGCGGGCTGGCAGCACCGGCGTCAAGCTCAGCCTGTGAAGGGGTAGGAAGGGGAGAACGTCACGACACTGAGGAGAAACTCAGGATTCAACTGCATGGACACCGTTGGTGCCTGACTGCGCCGGACGATCTTCCCCACTTGTGTGCTGCTGCCCTGCCCATGCAGCCGCCACCCACCACCCAGGTCCACACCAACGGAAGGTCCACTGGTTGCACCAATGCAAGATGCATCACCTCACACTCCTCAGCACAAGCAAGAGAGCCGTGCCAAACCCACTCCCCACCGCCCACCTGTAGCTCGCGTGCTGTCGCTGCACCCAGCGCGGCGTCCTCCCCACGCTCACCCAGCGCAGCCCGCACCGCCTCCACGCCGCACCCCCCGTCCACCAGCAGCTGCTCCAGGCGCCGCGACAAAAAGTCCAGCACCGCTCCCTGGGACTGCGGGGTGACGGGGATGGGCTGCAGCTGGGAGGCGGCTGCCACGGCTGCGGGCAGGCTCATGCGCACGTTGTTGTGGACCAGGGTCTGCGAGGTAAGAGGGGGGCAAGGATCAGGGGAGGTGGGGGAGGACGATGTGTGCACCAAGTATTCCCGCCCAGCTGCATATGGGCGGCCACATTCAATTTCCTGATAGGTCCGCAAATTCAACACCAGCAGCAAGATTCCACGATAAATAGGTTACACGACTATCCATTATTTTTAGGTACAATTTCCCGCTTGTTATTTACAAGTTAGGTATTCTCTAGGTTGTTCGATGGTCTTATCTGCATATAATGCAATGCTTGCAAGTCCCGCTCCATGATCAGCCACCGCCCCCCCTCCCCCTACCCACCTGCAGCAGCCCGTATGCCGCCCGCCTGAGGCCGTATGGATCCGCCGATGCCGTTGGCGCGCACCCTGCTGCCGTGAGCCCCACCAAGCTGTCCAGGCGGTCGGCGCAGGCAATCAGGATGCCGGCAGGGGAGGCGGGGAGCTGGTCGCCAGCCTGTAAAGGGAGGAGAGGGTGCGGAGGTGACAGGGGTCCATGTGTGTGGTTGTGGTGTGGAAGGGTTTGAATTTGAGATTGACATGATGTGCATAGCACCACTTGCGCTCATGGAATGCAGTGCACTGGGATGGCGTGTGCATTGTTTATGCAGCTGTGGTGCATCAAAAGGGCCATACAACATGTAATCATGGCCCAGATGATTCATGGAGCATAGTGACGACAGGCCATGAGCCAGCGGTGCTCTCCCTTGTAACCCCCACCCCCGATTCCAGTGCAGCACTTCCCACCTGGCGTGGCAGCACCGCCTCGAAAATCGCCTGCGCCACCTCCTGCGACTGCCCCTCCTGCAGCGCCAGGTGTCGCCCCATAACTCCAGCCAGGGCAGTCATCTCAGTCACAGTGGCGCTGGCAAGGTCGGCCTTGTGCAGCGCGGCGGCGGGGGTGGCCACAGACAGGGCGTCTGGAAAGGGGCCAGGGGGCGTGATTTAGGTTTCAAAGGAGGGCAACCCGGGCGTGCTATGCTGCCCATCGGGCCCACAGCCATCGGAATGATGTCTTTGTGTGTGAGGTGGTGGCGCTGCGGCAGACAGAGCAGTGGTGTGTGGGAGGACACAGGTAGCGGCATGCTGCGGCAACATGTACCTGGTGCAACATGGGCATTGCTGCCGGCTGCTCTACCCCACTCCATAGCACCGCCGCACCCACCTTCCAGCCCCGCCAGCTGCGCCAGGTGCGGCACCAGCTGCGCCCCCCTGTCCGCCTTGTCCCTGATTGACCCCAGCTGTTGCTGGAACAGCGCCCCCTCAAGCTTGGGCATCAGGCTGGACAGCGGCGTGGCCAGGTCAGCGGAGTAGAAGAAGGAGGCGTCGCTGAAGCGGGCGGTGAGCACAGCCTCGTTGCCGGCCTGGGGGGCGGAGGGTGGGGGGTGGGGCGTGAGGATAGGGGCAATGGGAACAGAAACACGTGCGCGCAATGATGCCCTTGTTGCCCGCTTGGTGGTGGGTGGTGGCGCGATGTGGTGCCAGGCATGGTAGCTCAGGCATGAAGCATGCGCAGACTGTGGAATTCTCACCAAAAGTGGCCGAGGCAACTGACACCCGGCGCTCCAATGTCCTGACTACCCTGGGCTGGCCATGCGGCTGGGGCGACTATTCATGTACAGTTGTGTTGGGGACCCCGGGCCACCCACAACTCCTAGCATTCTCAAAAATGGTACACCAAGCTACAAACATGACCACCCACTCCAGCACAAGTACGCTGCCTCCTACCCCCCTCTCCCCACCTGCACTGTGTCCTGGTCCACCTCCCCATTGGCAACAGTGACAAAGCAAGGCAGCAGGGCTCCAGTGGAGGGGTCAACCACGGGGAAGTACCGCTGGTGCTTGCGCATCACCATCACAAGGATCTCCCTGCAGGGGGCAGGCAAAAAAGAAGGTTAGCAGGTTTGTAGTAATTTGCCCGCCAAAAGCCGCAACATTAAATACATAAAGCTGCAGCACGTTGACAGCTGCAGCCCGCATATTGATTTGTACGCAGGCAGCAAGGGATTCAAATGGACAGGCATGTCGTGTGATGTTCAGCATGAGTCAAGCGACACTAACATTGGCGCGGACCCCATTATACGACCTGCATCGTGCACGCCGTGGAGGGGTGTTACCAGCAAATTATGTATTTGCTTTTGACATTGAGGGGGAAAATGGACAGGCAACGGGTGTGGATCTCGTAGCTTGTTGCACTCAGGGTTTGTGCCTAGGGTCCCTGACGCACTGTGGCAGCTTGAGGAAGTCTGGGTCAAAATCCCCAACCACCACAGTGGGCGACTCCACCAGGTTGGACACCTCAGCAAGCAGGTCCCCCCGCGTGCTGTCGGGCACAACGCCCCCCCTGGCTGCGGCTGCATCCACCACCTGTCGCCAGATGTCGTCCCGACGCTGGTCAATGTCAATGGTGATGCGTGCGGCTGCCAGGGTGGGCAGGTAGTTGGAGGCGCTGGCGATCTGAGCACAAAGGGAGGGAGACATGCGCCAGTCAGACACCCATGGTAGCAATGCAACCGGCAGGCACACCTCGGGCACGTTTGCTATGTGGGCATGTGGGGAAACGCAAGGGAACCGTGCAGCAAGCAGCTCCGCCTGCGATGCAGGTAGCATGTGGGCACGCGTGCTGTCAGCATTTCTGGTAGGAGGCACCACCTGGCATACGCATTGCTGTGGATCCATGCATGGGGCGCATTTGTGTGCAGATATGCCATGTGGCACCATGGCATGATGGGGCATTGCACACAAGCCACCATAGCCACCGCCCCATCACCCCTCCAACCCTCACCAAGGACGATGCTAGTAGCCAAATGGTATAGCAATTATCCTACAGCCACACCCACCCACCCCAGCCACACACACCGCTCACCTGCGCCTCCCCCTTGTCCGCATTCCTAAGCAGCCTGCTCCCCCTGCCCGCCACCAGCCCAGCCCACGCCAGGGGCACCACCTGTGGCCCATGCAGCGCCAGCAGCCAGCGCACAGGTCGCGAGAAGGCCGCCTCCCCCCTCCAGCGCATGGACCGTGGGAAGGACAGCGATGACAGCAGGGCGGGGAGCTCCTCGGCCAGGACCTACAGAGGAGGGATAAAAGTTAAAGGCGAAGGGTACGGCAGGTGTCTCCAAAGGTTCCACAAAGATATGGAGCACGGGGCACAGGTTAGAAGCGAGAAGTTGCGCGGAGCTCCTAGATATGACCTGAGAGGGAGGGAATGGGAGTGCAGGATATAGATGAAGCCTCTGAAGGATCCAGCAGGGACATGAAAGCACTAATTGATAAATTGGCAAAGGCAGAGGTAGGCTCCTACGACTGGACTACAGAACCGTGCAGCAATACCCCCAAGACGGAGCCAGCATGTGACTCAATTGGGGTGTGGGGCCATGTGCATGCAGTGTCTTTCACCCCCTCCTCACCTCCACCGCACTCCTCCCCTTGCTGTTGACCACCGCCCACACATACTCCGTGCCCTTGCCGTCAGCCTCAGACACCACATCACCCACGTCCACACCGTTCTTGTTGCAGAACCCTAGCAGGGCTTTGGTGGGCTGGCCATCCTTGTCATAGGCAGCCTGCACATGTGCCACCAAGCATGGATTGTGTCAGCGATTGTCATTGCACCATGTGCGTGCGCCCCAGCTGCCACACATCCATGGTATGTAGCTACATGGTCTAGCCACGCACATAGGTACAACCACCCCACATGCATGGCGCTTGTGGCCTACACATGCATACCCAGCGGGGTGTGCACCAACAATTGCCCATGTGAATCTTGCTTTGAGCTTGCACACTAGCACAGCCCAAAAAACCCAGGTGCCCTGCACATCCCCCACAGGCATCAGCACTGCGGTTGCACATTGCACCCCTGACATGTGCTAGGATGTGCATGCATGCGCACCTTTGCGGGCGGCCCTCTGCGCCTGTCCTGCGCATCCGGCTGGCCCGCCGCCAGTTCCTGCACCATCACCACCAGCCTGCGGGGGGTGGCGGCAACAGACACGGCACCGTGGGGGAGGCGCAGGCGAGCCAGCAGGGGGTTGAAGCGCTCACTGCAGGAATGGGAGGTGGGGGGTGGGGGGTGGGAACAGGAAACACGCTTTAATTCAAAAGCTGGAGTTGCAGCCAGGAAGGCGCAGTGGAGCATGCCAGCTGCATGCCATGGTTTGTTACAACCTCGCAGTACACCAATCACATGGGTAAGGATATATTTCGAGGGATGCACACTGACCATCCACCTGGATTCCACCATATGCCGCGCTCAAAACACACATGACAGCATGCACTGCAGCCACACAATTATACAGGGCAGCGGGGCCATTCATTCCAGTTCCCCTCCATTTCAGTTCCCCACCATTTCAGTTCCCCTCACCGTAGCTGCTCCACTGCTGCCATGACGTCATCCGGCGGCAGCTCCTCGCACCCCACCTCAAGCACCAGGGGAGCGGAGGGCGCATCCGTCAAGCCCTGGGCAGGGGTTAGGGTAGGGGCGACGGGTGGTGGTATGATCCCCAGTGGGAACTCCTGCTCAGCACGCCGCTCCAGCCACAGCCCTGGCAGTGGTGGGTGGGAGATTGCTCAGGGCATGTGGGACCTGGAATTGAGTTGAGCACAAACCTGTGCTTCCCAATCTGAAAGCCATCAGCGCACGCTGCACCATTGCCACATGATGCACCGACTGCACCCTCTGCCCGCCACACGTACACACGCACCTGTCACCTCCCTTGCCAGCTGGCGCATGACCGCAAAGCAGTTTGCCCGCTCAGTCACCCCCACCGCCCCGCGCGCATCCAGTATGTTGAAGCAGTGGCTCAGCTTGAGCAGGTGGTCGTAGGCGGGGATGGGCAGGCGGTGGGACAGCAGGCGACGCGCCTCCTGCGTGGGGGCATGAGCCGATGGTGGACGGCGTGGGACGGTGTGGTGGTGGTGCTGGGGACGAGCAGAGTGTGTGAGGCATGCATGCCTGCAACAGGCCTTCCCCGTGTGGTGCTATTGCCCATGTCGTGCATCCTATGGGTAGGAAGCACGCCGAGCCAGCAGTGGGCCTGGCGCCTGGTCTTGCACCCTTGCCAATAGGCGCCCACAGCCATGGCGCACATGTCACCAGGCTGGGCAGTGCCGCTGCCATCTAGGACCGCCTAGGACCTCCCTCCATAACATCACAAGCATGCCGCATCCATCACCCTCCCATGTGATGCGCATGTACAGCGGCCCCCCAGTGACCATCCAACCACCTCATTACCCCCACTCCTGCGCCCACCCCACCCCTCACCTCGTCGTACAGCTTGAACCTCTCCCTCTGGTCTTGTGTGCTTGCCTGATCCAGGTTGAACACACTCCATTCGTACTCGCTTTGGAGGAACATCTCGCCGTAGGTAAGGCCCTGTGAGGGGGCGTGAATTGTGTTAAGAAGAGGACACCAAAAGGGAAAGCACCAAGCTGCCATGCATTCACCACCAGGGTCATGTGGCGGTCATGCGGCTCTAAACACCAAGGGGCGGGCACAGGGATGGTGTGGGGGTGACGCCATGTGTGCGAGTGGGGCCGTGACCCTAATGGTATCCCACTGCCTCGCTGGGATGAGGATGAGGCTGCAGATGAATCGCCATGAGATCGCACTGCACGCAGTGATCACCAGCAATGCCCTGGCCAGGCCAATGAGCTGTGTCCCCTGAGACCACACCCAGCCGGCCCTTGATTTTGTGCAACGCATTTCATGCAGGTCTCTTGGGGTCGGAAGGCTGCTCCACTGACCATCGTCGCCATCACCATTAGCTAAACCGGAACACCGCCAGCTACACAGCCACCCCCGCCACCCCTCACAAACCACCCCCTGCCACCCCCCACACACACACCTTGGTGTACACGATGTCCTTGAAGTGCTTGACCCCCTGCAGCGCCATGAGTATCCGCTCCAGCCCGTAGGTGATCTCAACAGCGGCGCTGTCCAGTGGCCTGCCGCCCGCCTGCTGGAAGTACGTGAACTGGGTCACCTCCATGCCGTCAAGCCACACCTGCAGGGCGGGGAGAGGGGGTTAATGCTGTGCCTAGGGAAGGGTTGGTGGTGGAACACATGGCAACTGTGAGGCAGGTGTGAGGGTGCAGGAGTTGGGCTTGCTTCCTGCTGGTCAGATCAACGTTCGTTCACCGTGGGGTGTCATATATTTTGTGTAATTTGCTGCTTGCTGGCGCGTGGGCAGGGTGCGAGGTGCGATGCCCTCGCTGACCCCCACCACCACCATTACCGCTCCCACCCCGCCCCGCCCGCACCTCCCATCCCAGCCCCCACGCCCCCAGCACCGGCGACTCCCAGTTGTCCTCCACAAAGCGCACGTCGTGCTGTCGCGTGTCAATCCCCAGGGCGGCCAGGGATCCCAGGTACAGCTCCTGGGGGTTGCCGGGGTCGGGCTTGAGGATGACCTGCGGGCAGGAGATGCATTGGCGCGGTGCAGTGGGGGGGCTGCGCCAGGTGTGTGACTGGGACTGGCGCAGCTATTGGGGACTGCTGGTTGGGTATAAGCCGTGCCCGGGGGGAGGTTCAGGTGGGAGCTTGCGCATGGAGTAGGGTGTTAGATAAGGGCTGTGTGGCGTGCGCTTGGTCACACAGGCCCTCAAGAGGGGTGGACCCAGCCACACTGTCTGCAACATGAACATATATGCACGCCTGCCTAGCAAGCTCTGTGCCGCAGCGTGCCCAGGCGTGAGCTCCTACCTGGAACTGCGTATGCCTCTGCACCCTGTTGGGGTTGTCGCCGTATCTGCTGTCATCCGGGCGTATGGAGGGCTCTGGGTAGCACACGTTCCAGGGCTCGGGCCCAAGCACGCGCAGGAAGGTGGCGGGGTTCATGGTGCCGGCGCCAACCTGGGGGGTGGGGGGGATGGGGCAGTGGATGGCCGTTGAGGTAGGGCACTACGCAGACTAGGCATGCGAGGGAGTGGGATGCGAAGAAGTCCTAGTACTGGGTGCTGCCGGGTGCACAGCCCAGGTGCAGTATGTAGACAGGAAGCTGCGGCAGTGGCCGCCCGCTGTCGCCCCACCCACCCCGCTGCCCTCCACCCACCTCTGTGTTGTGTGGCAGCACAACCGCGCACCCCACTGAGGACCAGTACTGCTGCAGCTGGGCTATGGCCTCCTGGAAGGAAGGGGCGGTGGGGGCTAGGGAGGGGGCTGGAGGGGTGGGGATTGCGGGGGAGGGACTGGCACCAGGGGGGGCATCAGTAAGAGGGGTGGTGGAGACGCTGGCTGCGCAGCGGGGGAGGAGTGGGGCGCGCTGTGTGCGCCCCCCCTGTGGTGTGGTGCGCCTGGTGAGGGGGGTGGCCAGGCACACCCGCCTGGGCCCCCGCCAGGTGGGCTGTGTGAGTAGGCGCTTGGAGGTTGCCTGGCTGGTCAAGGTGAGCAGGCAGGTCACGTTGCGCCCAAGGGCGTTGGTTCGGTACATGGTGGTGGGTGGTGGGGGGCTGCACTGGTGGGGTGACTAGGTGTGCTCGTTGAATAGCAGTGCATGCAAGTACAGCGAGTTGGATGACGATAGTGTAGATTGCCTATGATACCGCAGAACTAAGCATAGCACGTATTCCAACAGCAGAGGCAATTGCAGTGGGCGTGTACTGAGGTGGGCACATCACCGCATGCCTGCCGCAATGCCACTGGCCACAGGCTTCAACTAGTGCGCTGTGGTAAATGCACACAGTGCGCCGAACCCAAAGAAGGCGATACTGGCAACAAAGGCTTTGCATGCATGGCGCCCGGGTGTCCTTTTTTGTGTGGCCTGGCGCACAGGTGTGTGGTATACTCTCTCAAACGGGGAGGTCAGTGCTGCACCTGGTTTGAAGAGAGCAGTTTGGAGGCTGGAGGAAACATCAACATGCAGCTCCTGCCATAACATGCCTATTTTGGGTTTTATGTCAAGGTTTGCTAGTCCACCCCCCAGCTTAATGGCGTGGCCGGTCGCTCCTTTGCTGACACCTTGAATCCGGCCCATTCGGTTTGTGTATCTGGCCTGCATCCCCCAATTCCGTCTTTACCCACAAGGCATTCCACCCCGGTTGACGCGCGCCAATTCGGCCCCGCTTGGTTCCCCTGACCCATCAGTATGGGGGCAACCAAGGATTTATCCGCAAAGACCAAGCCCGCCGGCCCCAGCCGAAAGAAGCCCAAACTCGAGCCCATTGTTGACACCAAGCTTCAGCAGGCGACCTTCAAACGCTTGAAAAACGGGCTGATGAAGAAGGCCATGGAGCTCAGCGTGCTGTGCGGCTGCGATATTGCGCTGGTGCTGTTCGACTCCAGCAACCAGCTGTTCCAATACTCCAGCAAGGACATGGACGCCATCCTTCAAAAGTACAGCCAGGCATGCCACGAGCCCCACGAGACCCGCAACAACGAGGACCTGTTCAAGCAGCCCAGCAGCCCGGCGGGCAAGGACACGGAGGAGGAGGACGTGGAGGCAAACGTGGTCCAGCAGGCCCCCAAACGGGCCAAGTCGGAGGCACGGGAGGTGCCCATCCCCCCCACCGTGTCCCAAGGGGAGGTGGATCCATCACCCTCTGGCCAGCCCGACTTGCAGCAAAACCTGAGGGAGTGGATCGAGCCGCTGGGCCTGCCCGAGGACTTCGCCATCTTCCAGGTGTCCCCTCGCAGCGAGCGGGCGTACCAGCGCATCAACCGCGAGTTTGACAGGGTGCTGCAGAGCGGCCAGCTGCCCCCACCAGGTGCACCCCTAGTGCTGGACCGGGGGGATGTTGCAGCATCAGCACACATGCCACCGCCGGAGCAGGGCAGCAGCAAGCCGATTCCGCCGTTGGGTATGCCGCGGCATCTGTTGGGGGGGCCTGCCGAGAGCGATGCCAGCGAACCGCTGCCTGCAGCGAACCATGCCCACCAGGACGCGGACACTGCCATGCCTGACGCTGCACCAGCGCCAGCTGCGGGGGCCAGCCTGCAACCAGCGGCGCCGGGGGGGATAAGGCAAGGGGACATGCAGGAGGATACCACTACCGTGTTGATGGCTGAGGCAGTGCTTCCAATCGAGGTTTCGGCTGCACCAGTGGTGGTGTGATTCAAACCCAGCAGCTTGCCACAGCCCATGTGTACTATGTTTTTTTGGGCCGTTGAGAGCGTTCCAGTGACACTTTAGAGTAGATACCACCACAATAGTCCTTATAACATATGCGATCTCCCTCTTCTGACAGTATGCCTTGCTTGACACTGAGCTTTGGCAACACTGAGCCTGTACTGCAAGTGAGGCACAATTCATATTCTGGACCTGAAGTGGGTTTTATGTGCTTCACCATGACGCTTGCCCATACCACTCGTGCTTTGCTGTACCTCAATCTTGTGCTGCCACAACACGAACACAACGCACTCTAGTGGGGTTTGGTCGAGAACTTGATCTGTAGGTGTTGCTCAGGGATTGACAACGTTGAAGCAGGAGAGTTTCCCCTAAAGTTGTGACCAGCTGCATTATTATTTTGCTGGCACGAACTTGACAGTAACACCCAGTCCTGTAACGTGTGGACAGATGTGACGTTTAAAAGCTGCTTTAAACAGGGCCCATGCATGGACATGCACATTGGTACCTACCTATGGCTTGTGGGCGGGCAGCGCTTCTACACCCCCAGCTGCACCTACTCCTGCAGCCCGCCCTCCTAGCCTGCAAGTTGGCCCTTACTGCCAAGTCACTGGAGGGCCAACCAACTACAAAAACTGTGTTTTTTTTAAAATCGATTGTATTTTGACAAAACCGGCCTCCGAGTGCGTTCAGAGGCACACACACACACACACACATATACACACAGACTACAACTTAAAAATGACTGCACTGATTTGGGGCACGGCTTGACAAAACAATCACCTTGCCAAATGGTTGCGCAGTGAAAACTTAGAACACTCTATATGACTTGGACAAAAAACTGTGACGGCTGAGACTCACCTCGTTGCTAGGCGCTTAACACTCAGCTTGCCCTCAGCAGCTAACTAGTGTCGTATGTATAGCTTAAAAATGTGGCCCGCGCCGGGTCCTGCTTGTCCTTCCTTTGTAGTGAAAAGCGCGTGAACACTCAAGAGGTGCACCAAGTGCCATGTACTACACTGTCAAGCTACAATACAATATGCGGGCTGGTTCCTGAGCCGGTGGCCACTCCTCACCTATAAACCCACAGCTGTCTGTATGCCATCACTCAACTCGACATGATCTTCCGCTGACTCTCCGCGCATGTGAAGGCATGTGATCCACACCCAATCTCTCTTGACGTCGTCCATTGTCCACTGGAATCCGCCCCACCACTGGCCACTCAGGGATGCACTTGCCCACTGCCCACCTGAGATCTCACCTTGAAGGTGACACCCTTGACCACACAAACCCTCCACCTATACCCCGCCGCAGGGCAAGCTGGTTTGTCAAAATTGGCCCCACCCAGCGCTTGCCTTAGTGTGGGGAGTGGATGATTGCGCTGCGCAGCGTACTGGCGCCTGGCGTGAGCATGGGCGGCAGCTCCACCAGTGGGAAGGAAGATTGCAGCGGCTGGAGCACGTCCAGCCACATGCACACCACGCCAGACAGGCCCTGCGGGAAGACGGTACCATGGCGTGAGCGACAACGCCAAACACAACAGCAATACAGTGGCGCCACCTCACATGCTGCCGACATCTGAGCAGCCAGTTCATAAATTGAATACAATAATATTTGTTAGAGATGCATATAAAATAAAGATTATTTATATAGCCTACACAACGTGCACATCAACTGCAGCCTTGTGACATGTACCCAGCCCCACACCTCGAACAGCGATGCGCCCCTGTCCGGCACCCCCGCCATCTCCCGCCAGTGCTCCGCCGCCCACAGCGCCATTGCCCGGGCCCTGCGCAGCTGCACCTCGTCCCCGCTGGCGCGGTACAGGCTGAGCAGGCAGTAGGCGCTGCCAGACACACCGTGGCACAGGCCCAGGCCCTGCGCACCAGGGGGAGGGGAATTGATCAAGGTGAAGGGGGGTAAGAATGATCACGTCAGAAAGCAGGAGGAAGGAACGATCAGCATCATTGGTCCAAATGGTGGTCCAAGAATTCAAGGGGAGACGAACAACGATGCGCGCAAGCCAGATGGGGCACTCCAGGCCAATATGAGCAGTACATGTATATTGATGAAGTGTTTTGGTGATGGCACAGCTGGCGCCGACCCACTGATTAGTCCATTCGTACTGATTATAATATAGGATTATATTATAATCATTATAAATTCACCCCGAGGCCTCATCCAAAAACAAGCTGCTGAAGTTATATTTCAGTATAACTTAGGCAGCTTCTTTTGAATGAGGGGTGAATTTTCGATAAACTGCTAGTTATTTATTGGCCTGACGCCCATGCATGCTACATCAACTCATTGAGTCATCTTTAGTCATTGTTGTCAGCTCTAGAGCCCAGATCTGCCACATGTGTGCAACCATTGTACAACACTTGACACAAGACATGGCATATCCATGCATGCATTGATAACAATCCCGCACCCACCTTCTTGAGCAGGCCCCTCTCCCACACCACCTGCGCAGCGTGCCTTGCCACCGCCAGGTAGTTGCGGCTGTCAGGTGCGGCAGCTGAGGGGGGTGCTGAGCCGTACACCTCGTGGCAGCGGCACATGAGCAGCACCAGGCCGGGGGCGCCGTGGCACCACTGGACCAGCCTGCAGGAGGGGGTGGGCCAATAAACATGTATCCCTGACGGCAGGCTCACAGTCATTCTTTCATGAAATTCTTTACTGTAATGTTGAAACAGGTTGTGCAGGCACCCACCATTTCTCTTGCATTTAGTGGCCATGGCCAGGACAGGTGATGCAAATGCGGACACTCCTCCCGAAGACTGACGCCATGGGCAAATGATTGGTATACATCACACAGCAACGCTTTGATCCTTCACGTGAGACATGACAGTGCACTCTTCAATTCCATTCAACCCTTTCCCTGTGCTTTTTCCAAGCATGCCGCCCCCATTAAGCCCATCACCCCCACCACCCCACCTGTCACTGCTGTGGCCCAATGACGACGGCAGGTTGCCTGACGGCAGCTGCGCATCAGCCACCCCGCCCGCCGCCTGCCGCATCTCCTGCAACCCACTAGGATCACAGTCCTCCACCTCGGCAGCGCAGGTGCACAGGGTGTGCAGGATGCCGCACAGGCCTGCAGGGGGTGGGGGAGGCGTGGTGTTGACTGGGGAGGGTGGTGGCAGGCAGTGGAGTGAATACCCTGGACCAAACTACTTGGATCATGGTCAATATTGTTGACATGACGATGGTGCGTGGTTGGTGGGCACTATGTGCATTTCTGATTGCGGCCACATCTCAGGCCCCACACCTGCATGCCGGTCCACAGGTGGTGCCCATACACGTCATATTTTTTCCAATGCATTATCGAAAGTATCAAATGCACAGTCCCAAAATGTGCATCCCCACTGGGTGGCCTGTGGCCCCCGCAACCCTCCCCACTGCCTCCCTACCGTGTGCTGCGCCCAGGTAGTGCTTATATTGCCAGTGCCACAGCAGCGGGAAGCCATGCTCAGGGTGGGCAGTGGCCTCTGACCTGCCCTCATGCAAAATCTGATGAATCATATCCTGCAACATCACCACATATGCGCACCCTCATCTCACACACCAAGGTTGACCAATGAAGCAAATAGTGCATGCCATGGCATCGCTACTCATGGCGCATAGCCAAGAACCAATGCAGCATTCACCTTTCATGGCCAGCCAGAACAGCATTGTATAATGTCAACATAGTATGCGTACATGTACTCCACTGCCGTGGTGAATACATCAAACTGTCAAACTGTCAATATGGATTTCACAACCATGGTCCCCTCCAGCCTCCCTGCCACCCACGTACGTCCACTACGCCTGACGGTATTACGAACGCCCCCAGGTGCCTCTGCATGAGGAGCAGGGCAAAGAGGTAGCCCGACCGCCCGTACAGCACCTCGCACTCGCTGGGTGCCAGCTGGCGCACATCGCCTGCCAAGGCAACAAGCTCCTGCAGTAGGGGCCAGGGGCGGGGAGTGGTCACATCCCATCGCCAACAACACTTGGAAGTGATGTGGAGTGTGCGTGCGGAGGGGGAGGGTATACACTATTTACCAGACTATTGAACCTTGACAAGTGCGGTGCAGATGCATCTCTGGCTGTGGTCCTGACTCAGGAAGCATCACACGCTTGTCCAGGGCCCTCTCAACCCTGTCCATGCCACATACACCAGGCCAACTACACCTGCATGCATATGCGCACAGCTGCCATCACCACTGCCTTCCCCTGTGCCAGCTTGTTTCCAGCCTGTGCCCACCTTTGCCACCATCTCCGCGCCCTCCAGCGCCCGCTTGTGCGCCCTGTGCATGAGCAGCATGACGCGCACAGCAAGGTATCCGGACATGCCCTCAAGGAAGGAAGGGTGCTGGGGAAGGGGGCAAGTGGGGGGGGGGATAGTCAGTTGGCGGCAGAGATCTCCCAGATGGCAGGGATTGTGCAATGTGCAGTCCATTGTGCCGGGTGGAAGCCGCTAGCCACAGCGCAAGGGTTATGGCGGGTTCCAGCTAGCCGGGTATGTTGCCAGGACAAGCACGCAGGTACCAAGATGCACACGCACAAGAGCCTCTCCACGCGGCGCATTACAGGCTCTGGCAGATTGCCGGCGTGTGCATGCATGACTCAAACTCGTATGTAGTTTTCCTGGCACCACCACTCCCTCTCTTCTCGTACATGTTTGTTCCTTGTGGCGAACAGCTTCCCTGCATCGCTGCACAGGTGTGACGCGCGCTGCAGCAGCTGAAGCGAGGCCCAGTCCAGGGGAGGGGGCGGGAGGGGGAGCTGGAGGGGGGAGGCGCTGCCATTGGCTGTGGGGGGTGCAGCGGGGCGCCTGCACAGCGGTGAAGTACACACACGGAGTTGGCCACCAGGTGTGCTTTGCTCCCATGCATCTGCATATGGATGTACATGCACCAGGTGGTACAGCAGCGGGAGCATGGGACCTGGGTGGCACCCACCCTGTTCCATCAAGCAATCTGAACCACCTTTGCCCCCGGACATCGGCAACATCTCCCAAGTACACTCCCAATGCCTCTACCCCACGCTTGCCCAACAACTAGCAATCACTACATACGTTGCGCAGATGTGCACTGCACCTCAACCACCCTCCCCACCTGGTGAGCAGCAGCCCCGACCGCACCGCTGCATCTGCCTTGAGATACATGTAGGCAACTCCCGATAAGCCTGTGTATGGTGCGCCACCGCTATAGCCCTGGCCGCGCCGCACCTGCACGTCAATCTCCTGCGCCAGTGCAGGGTTTAGGGGTTTAGGGGGATGATGCAGGTGGTGTGAATGAGCCATGGGCGGAGATGGGTGGGTGGGTGGGGTGCATGGTCCAGTGTGAGGGATACAAGCTTTGGGGTTGGTGGTGTGCCCCTTGGTATGCAGTGGGGTGCAGGGGGAGCTAGTTAGTAGTCACTATGGGATTGCAGTGCATCCAGTGAGGTGCAGACCTGTGCTAGGCAAGTAGATGGTTTCACTATGAACTTTCTTACTACCACTGTGTAGGTCTCGGAGCAGCCACCCACCAGGCGCCCAACAATTGCGTTTTTACAAATACAGTGCACACGTTATGCCTGTCCCGTAACAGTACATAAACTTGAAGCTCCATATACAGCGAAACTGCTGCGTGCTCGACACGACCGTCGAGGTGAGGTCTACGTATACGGTTACCAGCAAGACCACTCTGTTGGAACGCTGGCTTCGCAGATGAAGCCGAAATGAGTGCTTCCACCCAAACGGGCGTTTGTAACGTGGTGTGCCCACTCATAACCTCCATTTGGAGGGTACCACCACCAAAAAGCATGCCACACCATGCCACATTTTTCCGACACCCCACCTGGACTGCATCGTGCACGGCCGACACTAGCGTGTCCCTCAGCGTGTGCTCATCAGGCAACGCATCTTCACAGTCGTCCAGGGTATTGGCAAAGTACCTATCGCTGCCGTCCGAGTCAGACATGATGCCGACTGCAGGAAGCAGTCAAGAAACCATACATACGATGATTGGCACTGTGTAGAGCTTATATGTTTGCGATGCGCCAACAGGTTAACAGGCTTAGCAATATAGGGTTTCAACACTGGGGGATGTACGCCCGGCCGTGTTATGTCCTGTCTCCAGTTACGAGTTGGGTTCGCCCAGTGCCAGTTGGGCAGCGACAAACGGACACGTGCGTTCAAAACAAGTGCGCCCAAAAGGGCTTCAAAAGCCAGTACCTGTCCCTTACAACCCCACAGAACCCTGTACCTGCATCTTTCTTCGTCAGCACTTTCTGACAGCCGTATTTCAATGTCATCGTCCAGCGACGACGAAAACTTTTTGTTGGGCTGCGATGCTGGTGAGTCGCCTCCACACGAACCCAGCGAACGGGACGACAACATAGGGCCTTTGGGGGACCATGAAAGCACGTCGTATGTCTACGAGTCACCGAGGATACCGGGGCTGAGGGTGGAGGTGCAGCGGGACCCAGCGCAGGTGGGCGACACATGCATGCATGCATGGTGGGTGCATATGCATGCATGCATGCATCAGCACACCACTCCCAGGGAGGGCCGTGGTCACTAGACCCAGGTTGCAGGTCTGGTGATTTACTACAGGAATTAGTAATTGCCAGTGCTTCCCTCTTGGGGGGTGGGGACGACGGTGAGGAATAGGATGTAGGACCACCCACGGTGCACAAGCCATGGTGCGATGGCCTGGCTCCCGGCTGCACACGACTGGGCAGCTGAACACCTGGGTTGTATGTCCACCTGCACATACATGCATCCAAAGCAATCTAGAGTCGAGCATTGCACCCAGCCCACCACCTCGTCGCCCGCCCCTGTTACCCACCAGCCTGCACACCCTAGACAGCTCCTCTTTACCTGCAGGGTTTGTCCTTCCAGCTCTGGCCCTCTGCCCTCACCCTGGCCGCGTACACAGAGCAGCGCCATCTCCAGGCACCGGGCTGCTGGCAGGTGAGCACGACCATATGATACCACCCCCTGCACCCTGACAGACATCCGCGAGCCAATATCCCACACTAGTTGCCTGCTGAGTTGCCCGGCACCCTTGCCTGCGCACGTTCTCCCCTCTGTATGTAGGAGGTATTATACTACATGATGCTGCTGTTGTGTTTCCTGCGTGCGCAAGTATGCAGCAACAGCCCCCTCTTGCACTTGCATGCATCGCCGGGTCATGCATCCCCACCCCGGTACCCATGCCCTCCCCCACTTCTCTCCATGTGTGTGTGCAGGGCGTGCGTGTGCTAGAGCTGGGTGCGGGGTGTGGGCTATCTGGGCTGGTGCTTGCGGCGCTGGGGGCGCATGTGGCACTGACAGACATGAAGCAAGTGCAGGTTGGTGGTGGTGAGGGCACGCATGGCGCCGGCTGACGTGAAGTTTGCGCAGGAGTGGGTGGGAGGTTGGGGGTTTGGGTTGGAGCAAGGCAGGGCACATAGAGGGGGGGGATTCGAATGGAAGGTTATGCCATGGCGTACGTGCACATCTGGGCGGCAACGGGCGGCGAAGGAACATTTGTAGCTGCTATCACATGCAGGAACACCGTCTCATCCAATCAGGACGCCGCCCACTCCCCAGCGTCATGCACTCTCTTGGGCTCATGCAGCGCATTCCGTCTGTGGGCATCTATCCCTGCTTCACACATGGGCACCTGCCCCTCGAGGACGTCAATATATCACTGATATATTTACAGTTCCCCTGCCCCACACAATTGCCACCACCCCTGTCCCAACCCCTGCCTTCCCCCCTTCAGCCCCTGCTGGAGCGCAGCTTGGCCCTCAACGCACCACTCCTGGCGCAGCGGGGCGGCAGCGCATGCGTGATGGAGCTGGACTGGGGCCACACACACGCCGCAGCGCTGGGCGATTGGTCCTGCCCCGACCTGGTGGTCGCTGCTGACGTTGTGTACCATCAAGAGCTGTTTGGGCCACTCACGCAGGCGTTGGCCATGCTGGGTAGGTGGCCTGGCGTATCAAGTAGTGCACGTTTGATCACTTTGCACATATGGGTCATGTATCTGTCCCCAAGTAGTGATCATAATCAATGTAAGGGTGTTCTGTCTCGTTGAAGGAGGTTTAGTGTTAGCATAATGAAATTGTGGGACTAATATTGTGGCAGGAGCACATGCGTGGGGGCCTGATTCCATAACCACTGTTGCATGCCATACGCACCAGACGCTGCATGGCTCAGCAGTGCTGTGCCTCATGGGCCACTGCACCTCTGTGCTGTTAGGGAATTGGCGTGGCTTTCCTCCCAACCAAACCATTATAATGATTAAAATCAATTGATCCTCACCACCCTGCCTCCTGTCATGCTCCAAGGCACCACCCAAGTGCTGCTGGCCCACGTGCGGCGATGGAAGAGTGACAAGCGCTTCTGGTCGGCTGTGTCCAAGGTGTGGAGTGTTGAAGACATAAGCGGGGAGGTTGATGCGGGTGCAGGTGACAGGGACTCGCACACCAAGGGGGACAGGCGCCTGTTCAGGCTCACAAGGAACCAGGCGGGTGCTTGATTGGGATTGAAATGTGGGAGTGCCTCGAGATTGGCTTTACACATATATGTTTACCGATACACGCATACAGGTATACTGATCAGCGTGCACACTCCTACTGAGTACGCATGACTCCTCATACATATCATACTCAGGCTGGCAGACCGGTGGACGTATGTGCAAAGTGATCAAATGTGCACTACTCAGTAGGAGTTAACAAGGCTTGCCACATACTTGATTTTTCCAGCTTTTTTCTCTTTGCAATTTATAATCTGTCAGAATTATTTCTCAGTTTGAAACTTTAAACTCTTCTTTTGTTTCACACCAGTACTGCATGAGGGCCACGGTGACCTCAGAGGTTACGTGACGCGTCCAACGCCATTAGTAAGACTGTCAATTAAATCTTTCGTACCTGCAGGTCTTGCTATAGCCGCTGCGGCACAACTTGAAGCCCATACAGACCCTCCCTGACAGGGAGACTCCGAGTCACAGTCTGGAGACCTCCGTGTCTCTGACAGTTACTTTACACAACGTGCCACATCCGCTGGTCCTATGGCATGGATCATCGATGATCCAGGATCATCGATGATCCATGCCATATAAGATATTATCCGAGTTTCTGGGCGGTGCTTGCATGGTCAACATTGGATCCTTTCAGAACATGACTCTACAAATCTTTGCCCTAATAGTATTTGGCAGTCAAGCCGGTCAATGTCAGACTCTTCAACTTGGAGTATTTGCTCTCGTCCTAAATCAGCAATTATATTATATAATTTGCGCAAACATGCAGTCATCTGGCATTTGCAAGTTACTGTACTTGGCCTGGCAAGCAGTTCGATAAATCAATCGCCAGACCAGCGCCCAGTGTTGGTATCAGCGTCATGTGGCCACAGCAAGCCCTGCACCACATGCAGAGCTCCAAGGTCGGGCCCTGGCGGCAGCGCAGATGCACGTGCTGCCCCCACCAAACAGTCCATCATACCCTCCACTCTGATCAGCCTGCACCGGCCAGGGGCAACCCAGCCTCCCCATCTAAATGCCCCCTGGTGAAGAGCCCATCACAGTGCCCAAGCAGGCCCCGTCCAGGACCCCACCCTTTCTCTCAAGCAGGCATGTGCACCGCCCCCACCCTGTGGCCCCGTAGCCCCCGTCCAGAACTCCACCCCTTTCCCCTTTCAACCAGGCCTGCGCACAGCCCTCATTCGAGGCCACCCCTCAGAAGTCCACCCTGAACTTGACGGTGCCCTTGTCCTGGGCGGGCAGCGCTGACCAGGCGCACGCGCGGATCTCATCGGGCTCGCCGCCCGTGCAGTTGCCAACCATGGACAGGGCGCCCACCGCCACGGTGCTGTGGGTGGGGGGTGGGGAGGGTCAGGGCGTACAGGGGCGGCATGGGCAGCATTGTATGTTTGGGGGGGATCACAGGCGCGTTGTCATGTGGTGACGGTAAATCGTCGGGGCGACATGATCGCCGGGTGCAATATCAGTTTGGGGTAACTGTCAATTGCCATGCAAGCCATGCGGTGCCAGCAGAAAAGACAGCAAGCATGCCAGCAGGAGCAGCACAATGTTGCTTTACTGCTAGATGCAACACAGCGGCAGGTGTGTATTCAGCCCGGGTGTGTGTGCCACTCACCCTCCAAACTCAAAGGTTGACACCGTTGGCTCGGGGTCCACCTCTACTGGGTGCGAGGCAACCTCCTTGGCGCCCTTGGCATCGCCCTCAAACTCGCCAGCCTTGCCTTTGCAGCAGGGCTTGACCTCGGCCTCCCTGCGTACGCGGTGGGAACCAGGGGGTGTCGTTGCGGGTGGGGGGTGGGGGGTGGGAAAGTGTCACAACATGGCAAGCGGGTTAAAGAGGTGCAAGGTGGTGGAGGTCATGCGGTGACAGTGTTGCACAGCGTCACACATGCCTGGATTAGGGTGCAGGCCGTCAGTGGATGCTGGAGCCAATGTGCTATGGCATGCTGATGGCGAGGGTGGTGCATACGCATGCATTACTTACGAAGCAGCTGCCAGTTCCGCAACAGGGCGCGGTCGCCAAAACATGCTGAGAGACGCTGAATGCACGAAGTGTAAACAGGAGATCCGGTCGGGAGCTGCCGCTGCCTATCTGATGGCACACACACCTAGCTGCAACCCTGTTGCCTGGCAGGCGGCTCAGGACTTGCAGACTTAAAGCAAAGCGGCTACAAGAAAGATGCTGTTTTAGTTTTTGCAGTTATCTGGCAGGTGTGTGGTTCGACAGACGAAGGTTGATTGTTGTGGGTGGTGGGCTTTGGCCTGCGGGGGCACCTGACATGCGCAGTGTGGAGATACGTGCGGCCCTTGCACACGCTGATCAGAGTGTGCGCTACAACGACAGCTGACGCGCCAATATACCCAAAACAAAGGCGCATGCATGTTTTAGAACAGACTGATGGTGGTGGCGAGGTCCCCGTTGCGGTATGTATAGTATCTTCTGTGGGCACATTTACCAACCTCACCCGCCTGATAAGGAGGCCAACACCCACTCCGTTGCAGAACACAACTTGGAAAACAGTATATTTGTGCACATACCGTAAAATACAGCACCGCTCGAGCGGCCTTGGCAGCGTCGTCAACTTTCGAAAGTGGCATGCCAGTTCATGCATGCATTGCCGAAGCCACCTTGAACACCGGGGCGACCTCTCTACCTGCTGACCACTTCAACAGGCACAGCAGTACTATCCTTGTATCTTCCTACAACCAGTAGTTGCCCTCAATCACTGCACTCGCAACGGGAAGTTGGCTGTGCGTGTCACCAGGACCACTGACCGCCACCAGCCACACAGGAGTTCAGGCTGTCAGCGGTTGTAAACCAGGTATGGCACGGCCTTGCACCCTTGAAAAGTGTGCCAGAACCACTTTGGGCATACAAACGAGGCGTATACTGTGTGTCTGCCGGGGAACACCCTGCTCCTTTACAACCCAGGTGTTTGCACTGCCCCACAACCTGGCCCAAGTCCGCAGTGCCATAGCACCCACAGGGCAGATTGGCACTTCTTAGCACCAGCGGTCACCAGCGGCGTGCATGCAGGGCACCACACACCATGCTGCAACGGTGCACGCGCCTGGCGCAGCCTGCGGCTAATGCTGCAGCTACGCTACAGGGCTCGGTGCTGGTGAGCGGGTGGGGCGCGCGGTGGATGGCAGGTGAGCTCCGTGTACTGGTTTGGATAGATGGGCTGGTTTGTTTGCATCCAAGGGGTTCACAGGCATGGGTGGTTTGAGGGGAATGCATGCCTTGTATAAGGAGTAGCTGCTTTCACTGGATGTGCAACAAATAAGCCACTGTTTTTGAAAGCGTCATGAGGATGCTCCAAGTGCGCTAGCACACACCCCTGCTCCCCTATCTTGTGCAGGAGCCGCATCCCCTCCTGACACTTCCTCCCCCTCTCCCCCCCCTGGGGCCGACCCCTTCACCTCCCAGCTGCAGCACAAGGTGGAGGCAGAGCTTCAGGGAATGGGCAGGATACAGCAGGATGAGGGGGACGCAGCAGACAGTGGGGAGGAGGGAGAGGAAGATGGACAGGTAAGGGGGTGGGGGTGGATGCATACTCTCTCCTGCAGGTATTCGGCGTGCACCTGTGGCCCCGTAAACTTGCATTGCCCGTGAATACTTTTGTTCTTCCTCTCTTGTACAGCAGTTGTAGAGGGCGGTAAGGGAGGTGCATGGCCAGGGTTATTGGTGCCAGGGGCAATGGGTGTCGGGGAAAGGGCGCCACGGTTTGCACACTTTCACACGGTTGCGGGGAAGGGCATTGCCATGAGGCATGGCAGGACGACCCTGTGTCTGTATGCACACATGTGACCTGCAATGTGCAGGTTTGGGGTGGTCTGCAGTCCTGCGTATGCTGTGGCTGCATGTGTCCATGCAACCGACCTTACCTTTGCATCGCCGTGCAAGGAGGCGCAGCCTTGACCATCTCTCTGTTGACCTACCCCTGGGGTTGCCCCGCCTGCACCAATGACCCCATTTCCACCCCACCTGTCTCTTCCCTCTGCAGGTGCGCGTCAACCCTGCCACTGGCGAGGTGGGTGGTCAGAAGGGGCCTGAGCCAACGCGCTACGGGGATTGGGAGAAGGGAGGAAGGTGCACGGACTTTTGATTGGCAGAACGACTACTGGGCCAGCAGCTCGTGATCTGGTGAAAGGAGGCGGGGCGGGGGCGAGGCGCGGTTCGGTGCGGCGGGCCACCGAGAGGGGGCTGTGGGGAGGTATCTTGCCTGGTAAAGGAGGTTCCTGGCAGGCTTCCGTGGGATCCAGAGGGGTGTATCGGCAGTGGGGTTACACCAGTAGCAATATTGAACAGAGTCTGAACGCAGCTATGTCATGGTACCAGCTATGCCATGGTACGAGCTACGCCATGGTATGCGCGACAGCTTAACATTCACAGTACCACCATTTCCTGGCTCTCGTTGTGGTGGGCTAGCCAGCTGGATGCAGGTCGCACCTTGAAGCATATGCAGTACTGTGACTTGCCTTTCCACTTGGGTATCAAGTGAAATCACTGGGTAGTTTTACAACCTGCAGGGGTGGGCATGGGACAGTTGTACTGTACGACGCGTAAGCTGCACTGCACAAATGGCACCACGAGGGCTCGGAGCCTACGTAGTCCCACACCGTGTCGGAAAAGCAAGCTACAGGTCCATGCCTCATAAGAATCTTCTGCATTCAATCCAACTGGACCACATTGCAATGGGTCACATTAGGGTTTTCTGTTGGCATGTAAACCCTAATGAAACCCTAGCTTGCCCCACTGATATCCGGTATCAGGATACGTCACCCTGCAAGCACAACAGGGCTAGCGGCAAGAAGCAGTAAGTGGTCCACAAACTTCCAGCCCCGGTTAGTCTTTCCAACGTAATCACCTCTTCATTTTGACGCACCGCACCGTCACAACCTTGTTGCAAAGCTTTTACGACACAGGCCCCACCCTTCATCACACAAGTACTTTCCTGGGCGTTCTCCAACTGTACTACAACACAAAACGATACGACCGCGCACGTTTTGTACCCTTACAACCAGCCTTGCGCGTTGTCAACCGCGCGTGGGCCATATGCAGTCGCTGCCGAGCGCAGCTTGTGCTTTGGGGGCCTCGGCTGCACTGGGGTCTGCCCGTGCCGCGCTATGCCCCCTGCTCCACAACCTACCTGCACTCAGTGCCCACCTGGCGAGATACCTGTCCTCAAGGGAAACAAGCACCTCAGGTGAGAGGCTCGTGAGCCGCAAACAGTGCCATTTCTGGTGTTGCATGTCCCGGAGATAGGTCAATCAGGGTGTAAAGCCCCCGCCTACGATGTGTCCCACCCTGGCATAAATTTGCGTTGCATGCACAACTGTAGTTATTTAGGAGCTCGTGAAATTATTACGGAAGCTCGTCCGTGCATATGGTTGTTGTGTGCATATGTGGGCCAACCGGTTTGTCAGGGCAAGCATGTGTGCATGCCATGTGGCTGGCCAAAGCGTGCCTGCGCTAGCCACGTACTGCGCGTGACCTTGCTTGCTGCCTCACAACTTCGAGTCAGGTGCCATTTGCTATTACTGCACAGCAGCGATGCCTGCCCTAAACAGCCAGGGTCACACCCTGGGCATTGGTGGTCCCTCGTGCATGCTCTCAGTGTGTCACCTTTGCTGGAGCATTGAGCCAACTCAATTGTTGCATGCCGTGGCAAAGTATCATATTTTATTGCCAACTTGTAACCCGCATACCGCCCCAGCGCCTTTTGACCAATTGCACCCCCGCGCCCGCACTCACCCTAGCCACCCTCCCTGCCTCCACCCCCCCCAGCCGCCAGCGCCACCCAGAGCGCTGCCGCTGCCTTTGTGGCCGCCTACCCCAAGCTCCACCTGACAGTGAACGGCCAGGCGCTGGAGGTGCCCCAGGGGACAACAATACTGGAGGCCTGCAGGCAGCTGGGCATAAGCGTGAGTAGTCTGTTGTGGGCGGCAGTACTGCGGGTTGCTTTCCGGTTCTATTGTAACGTTATGTTTTGTTATCATGGGGGTGATGCACCGCACTCCGCAAGGAGAACGGTGGCGCAGCCAGCTGGTTAAATCTCATGCAGCACACTGCATGGGCTGGCGGCAGGGTTGTCAGGGCAAGGTGCTTGCACCCGTTGCGTAATGCTCCCATACAACTGCCTTTGAACCCAGTCACCCCTGGTGCAGCCTGGCCACATCAGCATGGTATAGAGGCATGAGTACCTCGCCCAAGCACGCCGGGACAGGGCCTGTCACCACCCCCATATTTAATCCTGTGTCCCCTCCCCTGCACCCAGGTACCCACGCTGTGCACCCACCCTCGCCTACCCACCACCCCTGGCACATGCCGCCTGTGCATGGTGGACACTGGAGGAGGCAAGCTGCAGGTGGGTAACCCAACAAATTCCCTGTATTAAATACTACAAATGCTTACATGCTTGCACCGGTACACATAGTTTTACCCTACACTGAACTCAATTAATGTGTTCTTGGCACTATTTTACATCCAGCTACACACCGCACATGCATCGTCCCAGATTGGACCAAGAACACTGCACCCATGCCCTACCCCCCCTCTGCCCCCCCAAAAGCCCCACCCCCCTTGCAGCCCGCCTGCGCCACCCCTGTGTGGGATGGCCTGTCTGTTCAAACCGACACCCCCCAAGTGACCGACAACGTGCACGCCGTGCTGCGCATGCTCAAGTCCAACCACCCCAACGACTGCATGACGTGTGAGGCAAATGGGCGATGCGAGGTGAGCGCCATGTGCCATGGGCCTGTTGCTACCCTAGCAAGTGTTGCCACTGTTCCAAGCAATTGGGGGTAATGCATTTTGTGGCACGGACACTCATGCAGGAGCACAGCGCATCATCAACATAGCTTTCTGCGCTGTCTGTGGAAATTAGTACGCTCTACCCACTGCAACCTTTCCCATCTGCAGTTCCAGGACCTTGTCCAGCGCTACCACATCACTGATGACATGCCCAAGCTCAAGAGCTTCTCACACGTGAGTAGGCAACCTGTTCTCCCCCTGCCTCCCGCACGCACACTTGCTCCCTTGCCATGACGGCAGCGGGTATCCATCCCACACACTCGCATCTTTTCCGTAGCCTGCTGTGTAGGCCCCGCTAAAAGAAGGGGGCGCCCATGCACATCCTGCGCCCACACCGCTGCAGTGTGCGATGCTACAATAACCACTGCCATAGGCTGCCACCCCTGTGCATCATTGGCTGATTGCATGCTTTCTTATCACATGATCACCGATTGCGTGATGGTTGATTGCATGGTGGCGCATGTCATGCATCCATACTAGAAAGTGGCCAGTACATATTGCACATGGCGCCACCTGGTCACCAGTTTGTTATCCCCACCCGAGCATGCTCCCAACAGTATTCAGCTCCCAATGCGAGCACACCAACCAAACCCATCACTCACAACTTCACCCGTCCCTTGCCATTCCCAACCATTACCTTTCCCCTGCTCCAGGAGTGGGACCACGAGCTGCAGCACGCCGCCGACCAGTACCACGACACCTCCTCCCAGGCCATCCAGCTGGACCTGGAGAAGTGCATCAAGTGCGGGCGATGCGTGACCGCCTGCAACCTGGTGCAGCGCATGGGCGTGCTGGGCATGGTGCAGCGGGGCAGGCATGAACACCCTGGCTTTCTGGACTCTGCGCACCTGGAGCAGTCAAAGTGCATTGAGTGCGGGCAGTGCGCGGCGGTGTGCCCCACAGGTGGGAAAGAGGGAGGGGGGGAGCTGGGGAAGGAGTGGGAAGCTGCCTTGGGTGTGGATGGAGCGTCGAGTGTGGGTGCAGGTGTCGACACACAGCAGTGGATGGGGTGCCAGAGCGCTGCATCCCTCGGCCGCTATGCTTGACCTCCACAGCCAATCCTTGGCCAGGACGGAACAACGCAAGGATGCAATCAATGACAGAACCCTTTCATGAACCCCACCTGCATTGGACACAGCATGCACCCTACCGCTACCCCTTGTCTCACCCCGCCTCCCTTTCCTCCCCCAGGCGCCATCCATGAGCGCTCCGACTGGCGCGCCGTGCTTGACCTGCTTGAGTCAGGTCGCAAGGTGGTGGTGGCGCAGACGGCACCGGCTGTCAGGGTGGCAATTGGGGAGGAGGTGAGGGTGGCGGGGAGGTGGGGTTGAGGGGGGTGCATTGCCACAGGCCGGTGTGTGTTCACAGGGGGGTGGGGGCGGGGGGCGATGGCAGCATGGAGAGAGGGAGGTTGAGCATGTGGTGGCGGCGGCGTACTGGGTGTGATCCGCGTGTGAAGGGCATGGTGAGGTGTGCATGTGAGATGCATGCATGCGGTTGGGCATGAGGCTATGCATGTGATGAGGCATGTGGCTTTGACTTGAACTGGTACGATGACCATACAGGGTGTAGCGTGGCATGCGCAGCCAGCCTCCTCTTGCGGTCACTCATATGCACACGCACGCGCATCCCTTGCAAGCCAGCGCCACTTGCCACACCGCATGGCCCGCCCACACACCCGCGTACTCCTCCCCCCGCAGGTTGGCCTGGCCCCCGGCTCCATCACCACCGGACAGCTGGTGTCAGCGCAGCGCGCGCTCGGCTTCCGCCACGTGTACGACACAAACTTCAGCGCCGATGTGACCATCATGGAGGAGGGCACGGAGCTCATTCAGAGGCTCAGGGCGGCATGGGGTGGGTGGGGGGACAGGGGGGTTGGCGGTGGGTGGGGGGAAGGGAGGAGCGTTGGGTTTATGATAGTGCCCTGGAGTGTATGGGCGATTGCGTTGTCTTTTGCAGTTGGGTGTGCGCAATTGACTGGTCATGGGATGCAACACCCTGCGCACACCATGTGTGTAAAGGCCCCTTGCTTGCACCTGCGCGCACGCCACATGCCCTACAGTGCAGCTTTTAGTCCCCCACTTTCCCCATTTGGCATCGCCACCCCTATGCCCCTGCCCCCCACACACTCCCCTCCCTCCTGCAGGCTCCTCCCCCACCGGTCCCCACCCCCCTGGCCCCCTGCCCATGTTCACCTCCTGCTGCCCTGCGTGGGTGAACCTGGTGGAGAAGTCGTACCCAGAGCTCATACCAAACCTGTCTACGTGCAAGTCGCCACAGGTGGGAAGCGCCAGGGGCCGGGTAGGGTATTGGGTAGGGTTTGATAAGGGTTTAAAATGGCAGATCAGGAGCTGGGTATTGGTAGGGTTTGGTAAGGGTTTAAAATGGCAGAGGCACTCAGGCAGGGAATTAGAGGTTGGGCCAAACTTGCTGTTGATTGCCCTGGTTCGCCATTCGGTTATCAATGAAGGGTTCATCCTGGATGTGAATCCCTGCACATCCGCTGCCGCTGAGGTTTCCATGCGTATTGCTCCCTCCTGACCTCCTCCCCTGTCCAGATGATGCTTGGCGCCCTGTCCAAGACCTACCTATCCCAGCGCCTGGGCGTGCCCCCCGAGGACATTGTCATGGTGTCCATCATGCCATGCACGGCAAAGAAGCACGAGGCGGCGCGACCGGAGATGTCGTCAGCAGGTGCGACAGATTTGGAGAGAGTAGGGGTGGGAAGCTGGCATGAACCCAAATCTATATTAAAACTCTTGTTTACCAGGAGGTGGGTGCTTGACCATGCGCGCAAAAGGAGGGAGTTCCATACACATGCCACTCATGCACCACACTCACTGCATGACGCAACCTGCATCATCAGCCAGCGTGCCACCGCCAACCACTGCACTGCACTGCACTGACGGCACGGCAACACGTAGCGACAGGCGGCATTCAAGGCACCACTGAGGCTGACCCCGCATCCCCCCTGCCCTCCCCTCCAGGCGGGCGCGACGTTGACTATGTGCTCACCACGCGCGAGCTGGGCGCCATGCTGCGGCACAAGCGCATTCCGCTGGCCTCGCTGCCTGAGGAGGCGTTTGACGACCCGCTGGGGGAGGGGAGTGGGGCGGCGGTGCTGTTTGGGGCAACAGGTGGGTGCCTGGTGGTGGTGGCGGTGGTAAGAAGGGTGGGAGGCAAAGGCCGTTGCTGGGATCTGCAGATCCTGTGTTCAATGTTCCAGCTGTTCAAATGCTGAGCCCACCACCCCACCACCCCGCAGGCGGCGTGATGGAGGCTGCAGTGCGCACCGCCCACCAACTGCTGACCGCCACCCCGCTGCCCGCTGTGCGCCTGGAGGCAACGCGTGGCCTCAAGGGGGTGAAGGAGGCAACGCTGACGCTCAAGGAGGCGGAAAGGTAGGGGGGGGGGGGGGGGTGCATCGGCCTGGTGATGATGCATGCTGGTGTCGCCCTCAGTGCCCCACATGGTGTTTTGAAAGTATCCGCCCCTAGTTGCCAGTGGTGTGAGAATGCTTGCGCACCACTTTGGTGGTGCTTCCTGTATTTGATTTTCAAATGTGTTTCTCTCTCCTTGCGCAGCGGCATCGATCGCGAGCTGCGCATCGCCGTGGTGTCCGGCGTGGGCAACGCGCGCCACGTGCTGCAGCGCATGATGGCGGGGGAGGTGCACTACGACTTTGTGGAGGTCATGGCCTGTCCGGGAGGTGAGCGCACTGGGAGGAGCAGGCACTCACCCACATGGACACACCTCCAGCCTGCTGGCGCCAGCCTGGACACCATGCGTTGCACCCGCATCTGGAATCAGCATGCCAACCAACAGTTTCATCTCATTGAAAAATATGAATACCTAGCGACCACCCCTCCCTCACAGGCTGCATTGGTGGCGGCGGCCAGCCCAAGACCTCCGACCCCCTGGCGGTGCTCAAGCGCATGGCATCGGTATACGCTATAGACGAGGCGCAGGCGGTGCGCAAGTCGCACGAGAACAAGTCGGTGCAGCAGCTGTACGCGTCCTTCCTGGGGGAGCCTGGGGGTGGGGTGGCGCACAAGCTGCTGCACACGCACTACACGGGGCAGGCGCACCAGACTGTGCCTGGGTACAGCGTGGCCGAGCGGGGTGAGGGAGGCGTGCCCAAGGTGGACCTGGGGATGAAGCAAAAGGCGTAATCACGCGGTGGCGCATGTGTGGGGCTGGGTGTCTACTTCGGAACGGTTATCATGCTATCACGTGATGTACCAGTCCTGGATGTTGATTTCTGAATCAATGCGCCGTGCTAAGTTTTATAGCATGGCGTGCATTGCAGGATGTTTTTTAAATTTAATAGGCGTGCTAGCCAGTGGCCCCCTATGTCTGCCTCTGTGCGTCCTTCTTTTTTTCCTTCTTCTTTAAATTACCCTCAGCCTCAGGCTGGCCGCCAGGACATGCATGCTATGACGCACAATGTCATTGTGCCACGCACAATGTCATTGTGCCACGCACAATGCGCAGAAGTGCGCTCCATACGCGCGCGCGTATATGTCTTTCAAACCAAATTACTTGCCTAAGATTCACAGCATACGCGTACCGCGGTTTAGGATATTAGTTACTATTTCTTTTGGTATACCTTTTTGTATACAAAACATTTATTTGTACACTGCACATGTGTACCCGGCTGAGTACCGGGTCCCCCCTAGGGCCTACTGTAGCAGTGTCTTTGGACTACACTACAGTGATTCAGGCCTGATTGTTACCGTAAATGCATGCATGAGCTGAGTTGACTAGTCAACCGTCAATGGGATTTGAATGACAGTTGACAATGACTCAATGAGTCAAAGTCAGTCAGTATTAATGAATCCTTACGGACAAGTGTCGTGAGTATTCATTATGATAGTTGACTACGGCATGCGTTGAAGGTTGTGAAATCATGATGACTTCATTCTGAATGGCCCATGGCCCAGTGGGGCCCTTGTGTAATATTCAGTTGCAAAGATACAACTGTGCAGAGGTATCCACCATTCAAATTGGGTGAATGCCCTCAGCACCTCTGTGTCATGGTCACCATTTGGAGACCATTGCCCGCCACCCCATCATCAGTGCCCCACAAAATTCTGCTGCCACCCAACGCGTGCCCCCCCTCCTTGCTTTCAAATGGCCTGCAACTGCAACTGCACCCACACCCCGGGTGTGGGGCCCACACCAACATGCGCCACCGCTTGGTTCCCCCGCCTCTCCTTACGCCACCCGCTGCACCTCCACCCCTGGGTGCTTCTTCATGTATTCCTCCTCGAGCTGCACCAGGCGGAGGCGGCAGGCGGCCAGGGAAGGGGGGGTCATGCGGTCGGGGAACAGCACGCCCTGGAGCGGGGGGCATAGCATGGTCAGTCAGCGAACATCGCAGCACAATGGGAGGGGTGTGTGCATGTGAGTGTGTGAATGTGGCATGCGGCCAATGTGGGTTGCTGTGTATATGTGGGCACAGGTTGCATGACCTGACAGTGTATGTGCGCTTCACGTGGGTAGCGGGGCCGGCACAGGTGCAGCGCGTATGTGCTGTGGGACACCGCTGCGCCCAACTGGTCACCATTGCGCAAAATGATGATGGTGGTGCTGGTGCTGGTGCTGCTGGTGCCCCATCTGTAGGTGGCTGTAGCCCTGCTGGTAGATGCTGATGGTGGTGATGTTATTATGGTGGTGGTGGTGTGAGAGTGCTGTTGCCAATGATGAACAATGGCGGTGGTGGTGTGAAGGTGGTGTGGTGGTGCTGCCGCTAATTATGCTGTCCTACCTGCAGGTGGTCATACTCGTGCTGGAAGATGCGTGCCCTCCAGCCTGAGAAGGTCAGGCTCATTGCCTTGCCTGTCACGTCCTGGCACCGCACCTTCACCTTGGTGGAGCGCTGCGCATGGGGGTGGGGGAGGGGCAGGGGTAAAAGGGACTGCAAACCCAGTGTAAGCCACTAAAACCCTGCCGGGGTGACATGCTGGTGCATTGTGACGGGCCTAGTGGTTGGCAATCTGGCCCAGCGCTAGGCCGTGCACCAGCTGTCCTTTGAGGGAGGTTCAGGGGTTCGAAGCACTTCCACACGCAGCCCTTGCCAACCGCCGCTGATAGGGGTTGGTGCGCAGGGAAGGCGGGCACACAGGCACACACAGCGCCAAAATCGTTCACAAAAATGTTTCATATCCAGCAATGCATGCGTATCCGATGCATTTGGATGCCTGCACTATTCTCATCCCCACCTCCACATCCCCGTTGATCCCCGGGAAGGACAGGCACCCCTCCTCCTCAGTCTCCCGCCCCTTGCTGTTGCCCACGATGCGTGGGTTGACCAGCACGATCTCCTCCCCTTTGCCCTTCACCCCCTCGGGGTTGAACACCATGAGCCGCACGTTCACGCCAACCTGGGGGGCAGCCAGGCCAACACCGTCGTCCCTGGGGCAAGGGGGAGGGGAAATGAGAGCGCTGGAGTCGTGGCGGTGTGAACCGCTATCACAAGTGCGCCTTTTCCCAGCATTTAACCCGCGTGTCCATTGCAGATGAGAGCATGCACGTGTTGCTCGAGCACTCCTCCCCGCTCTGCCCGAGAGTTCCTGTTGTTCTGGCCACGTGGGTTTTCCAACCACTGTTCTGTTGGCTTGCAACAGACCACCGCTGGCCGTGGCAGCAGAGCTCCCTATAAATGCTTGTGAGCGGCCCGGCAGGGCCAAGATGCACATGCACATGCACACCTCACGCGGGCATGAGCGCATGTGAGGACTGGGGATCAACCGCAATGGGACCTCACGACACTTGTCCCTCTCCCATCTCCCCACTCCACACACCCTCCATCACCCACCCCCGCCAAGTGGCCCGACCAATCCCACCCCTCACCCCACCACTCACTGGTACATGACCTCCAGCATCTCTTGCGCCAGCTGGGCCAGCGCCTCGTCAAAGGTGGCTATGCGCGCGTTCACCGCCCTCAGGCGCGGCGAGGGGTAGAGCTCGATGCTGGCCAGGGTGAGGGGGCTGGACCAGCTGAGCTGCGTGACTGCAACACGTGGGGAAGGGGGAGAAGGGTCGGCGCGGGTACAGGGCAAGTCGTTGGGACGCAAGGGGCACCAGCGGTAAGGGCTTCACAGTGTGTTGCTGGCATGTCATGACATGCTTATGTCAAGTGATGCGGGCAACATTGGCGGCCAGCATGCACCAGAGGCTGCCACTATGCACAGCACCGCCCATTACATCCCCTCTACCTGTGCGCTCCTTGCCTCTCGCAAGACCCCGCCGCAAGCATGCACACACCCATGCCGACAGAACCACCCATGCCTTGCCACCTTGCCCAAGGGAGCCTCCTCACAGCTCAGCGCAGTCACAGTCAGCCCCCCGCCTCCCCACACACCCACCACACACACACCATCACCCTTGCTACCTACCCACAGGAAGCTTTTCCTCCTCTGCGTCCCCCACGCTCTCCTCCCTTGCCTCCTGCAGCTCGCGCATGAGCTGGCCGCGGCGGGCACGCGCCACCTGGCGCCCCGAGGATGGCCTGGGCCTGGGGTGCATGCAAACAGCGGGGGTCAGATCGACACCGCGTGCAAGGAGTAAGGCACACGCCCATGCGCGTGTGTGTTTGTTGCCGTGTCTGTGTGTGCGCCGTATGCGTGTGTCTGGTGTGGTGGGGGTGCGGTGGGCACCCCGCTAAGTGTGTATATGCACAGGTGCAGGAGCGTCCACGGCACAACAGCCTGGCTGCACATTAAATCGGCAAGTTATGGAGGGGGTGTACCCCTTGCACCCCTTGCAGGAGAGAGGTCAGCAATAACAGTTAACGAAGGGTTTTGCTCGATAGTGGAAAGGAGTGGTACACTTGTGTGTGGGTGGTGGTAGCTGCAGGCCGTAATATGTGCTGCCTTGGTGCAGAGGGGTCTACTGTAGATAAAGGTCTGGCCAAGCTTCAAGAGAGCCCCCTGCACCATGGGTAAATCCCCACCTGCATGCATGCATGTAGGCCGCACGAACAATGCATGCATAAGTGCATGCGCCCAACCGCCGCCAAGTAAGCGATGTAGGACTGTAGTGATACCCACCTGCCTCGTTGGGACACGCGCAGTTGCCCTCCGCCCCCTGGTGCCAGGAGGTGCTGTCGTGTGGTGGGTGGCGGTGATGCTGATGTTGTGGCGGGTTGGCAGCGGGCGGCGGCAGCTCGTCCCAGCACCTGCCGCGTCGCCATCCTCACAAACCCCCGTGCTGTTGTAAGCGTGTGGGACACAAGGGGCAGGGCTAGTGTGGCATCCAAGCACCGCAGCATCTCCTGCACAGGCTGGCCATACACTCCACACCTGGAATATGTGTGTCCCGACTGCAACCTGCACGGCGATGGAAACGTGCTTTGCTAGTGTGGGGTGCTGGATGCACTTTGCATCTGAGCTGGTTTCTGGTTGGTTTTGGCGGTTGGTTTTCTGCCAATACCTTCAACATACGTTTCGGGCCCCGGGATCCAATCTGGGATAAATTATCGAATTCTCGGGGATTGCTTGTGGATGGACCCAACGGGTCGCAGGGGCGCCAGCATATTCCTGCGCCCAAGTGCGGTGCCAGCTAGCACACGGGCAGCCCAACTCTGGCACTTGCTGTCCCTTTATGTGCTGTTGCAAGCCTTCGATTGCACGCTCTCTCCTCCAGGTACGTGCTACCCAGCAGCTGGCACCCACCCCCTGCCGATCGCACCATTGCTCTGCTCATTCGTTTGCACATTCGTTTGCATGCATGCATGCGTCGTGGCCCCGCATCTTGTTGAAGTCGCACAGCGCGTGTTGCCCTGTCTACTGGTTGCCTTGCGTGCTCAAGGTGTAAACTGTTCGTCTGTGAGTCGTGGCTCGACTCCTCAGGCCACGGGTGTGTGACGCTGTGCTGTGGTGGTCGCAGGGCGGAAGGAAAACGGTCAGCAGGGGTCTGGAGGAACCTTTTGAGCTACGGTGAGTCGAGGAGGGCGTTGTAGGCGTTGGCTGTGCATTCTTAACTACTGAGGTCGGGTAGCGGTATGAAGTGATGGGAAGTGGGTCACGCCGTGGGTCAGGCCCGTTCAAGGTCGTTGGTGGCGTTGGTGTGGGGATGGTCCCATGTATGCATTCAAATGTGCGCTGTGCAGCCTGTGCGCCATCGCCAGCAGCACTCGACCGGGTTGAACACGCCTGGCGCATAGTGTGCGCGCATGGCAGTGTGGAAAAGCGTGTATGATTCAGTTTACTAGGGTTTGAGCGGGCTTCGTGGGAATGCGTGATGCAAAGGGCAGAGATACATGCTCGTACGGTTGTGCCAGCTGTGATGCGATGGCAAGTGTCTTGGCAACGCAGGCATACAAAGCGGTATCCTTGCGTAAACTACACAGTTCTCGCATACGTGGTTTGTGTGGCTTTCGAAGGCTCTCTGCTGGCTCTCTGTGCGTAGTCGTCGCGTGCCGAACAATATATTCCCGTTGTTCGCAACAAGTGTCTCGTTTGACACTCAGCAGTTGAGCCACCTCCTGGCACGCAGCCACCGCCAGGGCTTTTCTTTTATTCAACGGGTGTGTTGTTTCTGCACTCTGCGGGTTTGGCTCTACCCGTGTGAGGTTGCACCAGGGCTGTGCCAGCAGCTTTGGTCGTCATCAAGTGGCCAACGCCACTATGTCCAGCAACCCCACATATCTGTGTTCCCTCGACTTTTGCAGTCTCTCCTGTTTCAATGTTCCCTGATATGTTTCATCGTGCATGCTTGAGCACCCACATATCAGGGAACACACCCAGTAAATGTGCACTCTACTCAGTATGCTTACCATGGCATACCATACCAACGCGCAGAGGTGCCCGTTACACATCCCAGCATGCATATATCCTCTGCTTACATCCCATGTGTGTTTTTCCAGGTTGTAACCATTGCTGCCGTGACCTACAGGCAAGCAACCCTTTGCTCCTGCACTGCGTCACACACAGCTTGGGAGGTGCGACACACTTACGTCAGGGTTGAACCCTAGCTAGGGACCTGCCTGGTGACACTGCTCAGCAACTGTTTTGTTGCGTTTGCCTGCAAGGA